>APFE031469930.1:261415-276613 GCA_000404065.3 Pinus taeda
CTATTCTATGTTACTGCATCTGTTAACTGATAATATGGTTGATAATGTTCTAATGCACCCATTGAAGATCAATTAACTCAATCATAAGAAGTTGTGGAAGTAGCATATATGAATCTGATGAAAAAGTTTTATTAATGTGATAATACTGATTCACCCCCCCCTCTCAGTATTATTTCCAAAACTCCCTTGATCCCACTTGTCATTCGACATGTGGCAGCCGGGTGGAGAGAGAAAACCACCCATTTCGGGCGGGTATTCTCTGGGCTCATGTTCCACCCGAAATCTTTATAGGTCGTTCCATACAAAAAGCACAGATCTACTGTGGGGATATATCAGTGGACATGTATGCCTCGATAGTTGTGTGGACCTTATAAAAGTGGAAAAAGCATGCTTTATGGTATATTTTCATTATAAAAGGCATATAATAGAAAAGCGCAGATATAAAGGATTTACGCATAAGTCCAACACTTCCATAGTTATGCGGCCAAAGGGTGTCTAAAGTTAAGCTTTATAGTGATATATCAGGCTGATGGTGATTTGCGATGGAAGTCAATGGAGCATTGAATGGGTGGATTTTACAGGTTTATAAAACAATATTAACTCTTTTGAGTTCCGTATTAATCAAAGGTTCGTGTTAATTTCACTGTGTAAAGTGGAAAATTAGGGTTAGAGCTGAAGCTGAAGAGGAAGATAATCGGCTATGTTTCTATGCATTTTGGCCAATTAGAATGCCCATGTAAGATCAGGATTAAACAAACTAAATGCATTTCATTATGGATAAAATGAATTAAGCATCATTAGGGAATTTACAAAGGAATTCAACAGCAGATTAACAGAGCAAGCCAACAGTTATTGTCCCTTCTGAATTCAGTTATGTTCCTATTATTTCATGTTATTTGAGGTGTATTTTACCCTTTGTAAAATTCTGTAATAGTTTTTACTCCATATAGTTAGAGAAACGGTTAAATAATCTGGGCAGTTTAAGATATTAATAAGTGTTCCACAATGTATAAAAAGAGGAAAATTTACTAAGAAAGGGTTTGAACTTTGGAGAACTCGGAGACTAGGCCACTGTATTCCTAATATCATCATTGATTAAAGAAAGAATCAAAATTTTCCATGAGTTCTTGGGTATAATTTTGTAACCTTCTTTGTCACGTGTCATGTTATGTTTTCTTCTTTCAAGTATAGTAATGAAGTCATAGGTCTTTATTTTCTTATGTAGATAAAGTTAAAATTCCTTAAAGAGCGCTCCTATACTTGAAGTTTCCACCTTCCTTTCTAAGTTATCGATAATAGAATCTGTGAAAGACCAGAATATTATCTTTAACTTCTCCTTCAAGCATTCTTCATTAATCATTTATATCTAGCAACAAATGGCATTATGAGATGGTCTAGTTATACATGTATTAAGGATTAAAGACCAAGTTCTCTAGGTCCTTCATTTGAGGACACAACAAATAATAAAGTTAGTAAATAATATTTATTAATGTCTTAAGCAAAATTTCTCTACAGCTCAGAAATTGATTTCTTAAGGTACAACACCTTCAACTACAGTTTTGCGATCTGTAGGTTCATCTCCAGCTGAACTCTAGCCATCTCTTCCCTTGCGTCGCGCACCCCTAAGGCTAACTTACGGACGCGCATCTCCATCTGTTCCTCTACTTGAATGGCCAACTCCAGGACCATTTCACATGCTTCCTCCACAACCTGCATTATTTGCCTATTCTACTCCACTGCCTCGTTGCGCTGCAGGCTCAAATGTTGAATGTTGATGTGCTGATCACTCATTACTTGTATAGCGCGACTCTCCCTGGCCTATAGTTCCGCAGTGACTCCATCCTACAAAAGATAAAGCATCTCCTGAGGGAGCGCAACCGTATTTAATTTGATCCCTTTCAAATTGTTGACCATGGCCCTGCCAACCTCCTCTATAGTAGAACTATCATGTTGGTCACCTTGGCACACAAAATTTCCTCGGCAGCTGAAGTGCCAATTGCAAGGTTGGTGGACATGACATTAGCCTGTGGAGTGTGAACCTGTAACTCCTATATTTTTGTCCAAAGAGCCTCCAATACCAATTGTTGTTTCTCCTCAAAGTGCTGGAGGGCCTTCACAATGACATCCCTCACCATTTCACTGATATCATGTAAATCCCCCTCAGTCCCTTAGTGAGGGTGATTGGGTCAAACAACATCTTTGAGGCCTTCATTTTCTTTCGCGACCCTACCTACTCTTGTGCTCGTGACGTTTGAGTTGGGTGGACATTGTCTATGGGTCCACGTCACCTTGTTCTGTGTATGTCTCGAGCTCAGGAGAAGGTGACTTCTATCCTTCACGCTCTTCTTCACCTGTTTTCTATTATTGTTTTGCCAACATCACAACGTTGCGTGCTTCTGCGACCTTAGCCGCTGCTTCTTCTTTCCTGCGTGTTTCTGCTAGCTAGGCCATCTGAAGTTTCGTCTCTTCCTTCTTACACTGCGTGATGGAATTCTCTGTTTCCACCATGGAGCTAGATGGACTGTGAATATCACATCGTTAGTCACTAAATACGGTAAATAATTCCATGTCTTCATAGGGTCCTTCCACGCCCTGATGAAGACATAGTGGAAATCTTCTTTGAAGTCTACAAATCTCTACAAAATGTTGTATACTATGGGCGATAACTGCAGCTTGCAATTGATCCCCATCCTGATAATGATCTCCATGAGTACCCAAAATATCTTGCTCTCTCTGATCCACTGCATGTCCCTGGTCACCCACAGCGAAGTGTACTTCGCTGCCTCTAGAAGCTCTTGCACGACCGAAGGGAGCTAGCTATATTCAGGAAACTCCCATGCCATTAGTATTATTGACAATAGGAGCCATGTGTAATGAAATGTTTTGCCCTGCTCCTGTGCCTTGTGACAGTTCGCAAGGAACACACCACATAGGTAGTTCACTCAGTTCAACTGGACTCTTTCTGAACATTGTGCCACTAGTTCAACCACTGGTGTAGGCACCTCATCCATGCAGCACTCCCACATTACTTTTCCTACCAATATCTATGTCGTGACCTTGACTGCAAGGTTGTTGATTTTGGAGATGGCATAACCTCACTTCTTCTTCTCCAGCTTAAACATTTTCTTCATTGCCTTCGTGAGGGACAAATCGCCACCTTTTCCATTTGAGATGTTTTCTGGGTGCTCTCCTGAGAAAGGTAGCCATGTAATCCGGTGAATCAAATGGTTTGTGATGGGGATGGGCTCCTCCAATCACAAGAACCTATCATGCACCAAGCATAGCAGCTGCCTGATGACAAAAATGGTCACTAGGGCACAGTGGTAATGTGACACCCAAAGCAAGTTTAGCAACCCTGCTTTCTCCACACCTCTGAGCAATTTCCACGGCTCTAATTAGATCTTTCCAGAAGTCACATCAATGTTCTGGCGCATTAGCTTTGTAGTCACTAAATGCAGGAGCTTCTAATGGTCAGCGAGGTCCCAATCTTCAAATTTGAACATAGGGACCCACCCCAAGTGTGGTCCCTTAAAAATAATATCATTATGGAGTAGTGGGGTTTGTAGAGAGCTCTTTCTCTCATCTATATCCTTTGGAACCTTGGCTTTACCCTTTTGTAGAGGAACACATTCTGATAGCTTGGTGATAGGGTCTGCACCTTGGGTTTCAACTTCCATCTCTATGTCCTCCTCCTCCACCAAGATTTCTTCAAACTCTTCCTCCTCATCAGCCTCCAAATTAATGGCCTTCCCCTTTTCCTATAATGTGAGCTTGGTCCTCAGTGGATTTCTAGGCGAGACACACACTGGGATCATGGCCTGCTTATCCTTTTTAGGTCTCGGTGTGCGTAGTGATTTAGGAACATCAATGATTATTCTGGCACTCTCTAAGGCTTCCACTTCCACAATTTCCTATGTGACTGCCTTGGTTGCCACTACTCCTGTGTCCATGGCTTTTTCAGGTGCTGACATAGTGCTACTCCATAATTCCTTCAGTGTCTCACGTAGTTGCTCAAACAACGAATTCACTTTCAGAGTCTCGAATAAGTCTCGGTTCATGAATACTCAAGCATGCAACAACTCGGTTCTCAAATTTCCAAGTGTTGTTTGATGGATAGCCATTTGTAATTTATAGCGCCTTTTGAATTTTAAATAGACTGTTCCCCCCCACATTCGGTCCATTAATGCTAGATTGGAAACAGATTTCCAAGAATCTAACCCATAAAGTTTTCCTTAAATTCCTGTTCCCCACTCCATTTGGCCTTAAACCAACCATCAAATCATGAACAAAGAATTTAACAGTCACTTTTCGGCAGACCTGTGTGCCAGCATAGCTATCTTCGCATTGTGATGGATCTTGTGACACTTCACGACTGTGCATAATTCTGACATAATGTAGTTCCCAGGTAGAGTAGTTTATAGTCCCACGCCTCCTTTTAGCTGCCTATATGACTAATACTATTCCACTTTCATATAGTCACATCGTCGGATCGTCAGTGTATGGCTTCAAGCAACTGCCATTCACCTTTCCTAGGAAGGGTTCTCCGTTTAACTTGACCAACTGTACTGCACCTCCATCGGTAATTTCCTTAATAATATATGACCCTAACCAGTGCATCCTAAAATTTCCTAGGAATTTATCAAACTTACTATCATAAAACAACACCATATCATTTACCTTGAATGTGTGCAGCTTGATGTGTTGGTTGTTCCATGCCTTTTCATGCTACTTTTAGACCTGCTGGTGAAATCCATCCAAAAATCATTCTTCTTCAAGCTCATCCAACTGCACGAGCCTCTCCTCCAGGGCTCTGCGATTCATCATACCTGTGAGCGCTACTATGCGCAGACTAGGCACGATGTATTCCATAGCCATTAGAACTTCCACTCCATAGACAATCTTAAAAGGTGTATGTCCTATCAGTTTCTTGCATGCCGTCTAATAAGCCCATAACACTACAGGTATGCATAGGTCCCAATCCCTTTGCTGCATATTGCATACTTGTTCAGCATGTTTTCAAGCACTTTTTTGAATGCCTCCATTGTCTTGTTAGCCTGTTGGTGATAAGGTGTGCTCTTCTAGTGACACACCTGAAATTACTCTATTAGTGTGCTAATTGTCTCATTCAGGAAGTGTGTACCGCGATCTCTCATCAAGATCTTCAAATGTCCAAATCATGTCAGTATGTGTTCAAATAAAAGCTTTGCGGTAGTCGCACCCATGCAATCCTTCACTGGCTGCGCTTCAGCCCAACGAGTCATATACTCCGTCGTAGTGATAATATACCTCACGCCTGTCTTTCCTTGAGGTTTAATAGGTCCTACAAAATCTATTGCCCACTTTTTGAAAGGTTGCAACGTCATTTGTGGATTCAAAGTCATTTCATCCCTTTGTGGTGGGCTTCTTGTCCATTGACATACATCACATGCCTTGCAATATGCTTTTGAATCCTAATGAAGGGTTGGCCACCACAACTCACTGTGTAGAATCTTCTACACGGTTGCTCTTGCCGCATAATTTCCTCCCACGGTGCCCCCATGAGTGTCCACGAGGATGCAACTTCATTCAAATTTAGGTACATACCTTTGTAGTATTTCATCATTACCCATCTTGTATAAATGTCGAGCAATGACAGAGAAATCTACCATGCGCAACACTAATTCCTTCTTCTGGTGGATAGAGTATCCTTTTGGCGTAGTTCTAGTTGTTAGAAAGTGTATTATATCTTCAAAATTTCCATCCACTACATGCATAACAAAGAACATCACGTCAGGTAATCCTTCCTCCAAACTAGTAGGTTCATCCCCTGTCTCGATGCGTGACAGGTGATTCGGTCCCGCATTCAATTGTCTAGGCTTCACAACAACTTAAAAACCATATTCTTGGAAAAATAAAAGCCATGTGCAAATCCGCCCCCCCAACAAAGGCTTATTGACCAGTTACTTTAGCGCAGAGTGATTTGTATACATCTTAAAGTGGTCTCCTAGCAAGTAGTGTCGATACTTCTGGAGCACATATACCATAGCTAGTCCCTCGCGATTAGTGGTGGAATAGTTCTTCTCTACTTTGGATAATCTGTGACTTAAAAACATGATATGGTGATCCAAGCCTTCTTTTCCATCTTACGTTAGTACTACCCCTAGTGCTATACACGATGCATCAACATGTACATGGAACTCTTTCTTCTAGTTTGGGAAGACTAGAATCAGCATAGTAACCATCTTTTCTTTCAATATATCCAGGCTTTTCTTACAGTCATCTTTCCAATAGAATGTGAAATCCTTCTTCAAAAAAGTTTCCATCGGTGTAGTGATCTAGGCATAGCCTTTGATAAACTTTCTGTAATATCCCGTATGTCCCAGAGTTGTGCACAACTATTTCACACTTTTCAACGCTTCCAAGTTTAGAATCACTGCGATCTTTGTGGGGTCTACCATCTGCCCTTATCTGCAAACTACATGCCCCAATAGGTTCCCAAAAGGAATGAGGAACATACACTTCTTGAGGTTGAGTGCGATCTGGTATCTTCAACAAGCATCCAACATCAAGCGCAAGCTCGCTACATGGCACTTAACCATCCCAAATATAGTCCAGTCATCAAAATAGACCTCCAAGAACTTATGAATATATTCCTTGAATTCCACAACAACCATGCGTGAAAAGATAGTAGGGGCACTCTTCAATCCAAACGACATGATAGTATATTGAAAGCAACCCCACTCAGTCATGAAGGTTGTCTTTCTCCTATCCTCTGCTACGATTTTGATCTGGTGCTACCTTGAGAACCCATCAGTGAAAGAATATGCTTCCTGACCTCCTACATTGTTCAACACTTCATCTGTGAACGGAGTTGGGAATCTTACTTCTGTTGACACACAGTGTAGCGACCGGGTCATCATGTTATAATTCAACATAGTTACTTCGTGTAATCGATTCTACCATCATTCTACTTCTTCGACAGAATCCGAAGTGTAGGAACTCTCATGCTCCCATGTAATCGATCCATCCATGGAGGGATTCAGCCTATCTTGGTCTCGTGCTATTATCTTGTGGATGTAGTCCATATCATCATCACTCTCATAGTCGCAGACTGGTTTCATATTGTGAGATCCCTCACTACAATCTAGGGGTACTATTACGCGTAGTGACTTCTCAAAGATCATCTTGTGCTTCTTCAGATTAATTATCCCATTCATATCAATGGCCCAGTCAATTCCAAAGAGCGCGGGGTAGGGATTGCTGTCATCAACAATCTCTATAACTTCAAAATCTTCCAGCATGCTTGCTCCCTTAATATCCATATTTATTCCCTGCAATCGCCCCATGGATATGATTTTTTGTTGGTTCTCCATTCTCAGTTGAATCAGAGACCATTGCAGTGTAGGTCTCCACATTAGCTCCCATGTCTATTTCGGCAAAAAATTTGCATCTAATCCCAAATCGAGAATGACTTGGTCCCTCTCATATTCTCTGATCTGTGTGGTTAGTCTCATTTCACACCCCGTCCTTGTCTTATGCTTTTCAATATTTCGGACTATGCACGATTCACTTAGCGTGGTCCCATTGCATCTGTTGATCAGTTCCTGTAACCCCTTTACAACCTTACTATCGCACAGTAGCTTCATACAGGTTTCCAAGTAAGTTGTGAGCATGGAGGGATCCTTTTTTGACTTAGGCTGATGTTTTCTCCCTGACGTGGAGACCTCAGCAAAGCTCTTCTTAGCTTCCATGAAGGTTTCTCGAGTGCGCTCCAAATAAAACTCAACTTCTTTCATTGGGGCTTTGAGAACCCAAGTGTTTTGGGAACTTTTAGTGTCTACGGATAAATGCTTAAACCCCTAGACTAGTAGCTAAGTCTATAACAATAGTGCAAAGCATTATCTACCTTTTCTATAACCAATAGATTAAATAAGATAGTAAGGAATCCTACTTGTAGCTTTCACTTACTCCTTATCTTCCTTGATCAATCTTGTCACTCCTTTCCATACTTAATCTTCTTGAAAAGTACCTACACTCAGACAGAAGACAAAAACCGATCAAAGCATATGATAATGATCTATTGATTAAACATAGAATGGAATCAAGTTCATAATACACATATGAAAGCATCAATGAACAATACAGACATATGGAAAAAGATTTGAACACTTTATTAGTGAAATGAAGAGTTACAACCCAATTTTCTTGATTCAGTATCACTCCTCCGGTTCAATCCCATCCTCTCCTCTTAACAAGTAATACATTTTGTTATCATTACAATACTTGAAACCAACTCAAGTCTCATACTAATAGCATCTCCCTATAATTCAATGATTTCTAGTTCCTGATCACTTAGATGCGTGGTCTTTTTATAGGTGAATGAAGGAAGTTATGCCATAAATGGTGATAATGAATGCCCTCCCAAACTTAGGATTTAGTCCATGGAGGAAGGGATAAAGGGATTTATGTTACTTAACTCCCTCCCTCATCCAATTTCGAGCCCAAAGGAGTGGATAGCCTTAGGAAACTTCTAGAGGCATCCTATGGATAAGAATATTCCAAACCCCAATGCAGATTTTGCTCAAATTCGCCTAGCGCAAGCCAAAGAGGGCTCAAGTGCATTGCAATGAACCCTAGCAGTGTACTAGATTGTACTGCAGTGCACCCTCATAAAGGCCTCCCTGCTTTGGTCTTCTTAGGGGAATTTTTTGGATGATTTTAGTCATGGAATCTCTTGGGAAGGAGGCATTCTGATGGTTGACTTCATTTAGGGCATGTAACAATTGAATTAGGGTTTGATGGGCGTCAATAGTATTGATCTGTAAGTTGGCGTTGATGTGCCCAAATTGATGCCATGGGTATGATTTTCTATTGGTTCACCATTCTCAGCTAAATCAGAGACCATTGCAACGTAGGTCTCCCCATTCACGCCCATGTCTGTTTCAGTAAAACATTTGCATCTAATCCCAAATCCAAAATGACTTGGTCCATCTCATATTCTCCTATCTATGCAGTTAGTATCATTTCATGCCCTGTCCTTGTCTTATGCTTTTTGATATTGCGGACTACACAGAGTTCACTTGGCGCGGTCCCAGCGCATCTGTTGATGAGTTCCTATAACCCCTTTACAGTCTTACTGTCGCATAGTAGCTTCATACAAGTTTCCAAGAAAGTTGTGAGCATGGAGGGATCCATTTCTGACTCAGGCTAATCTTTGCTCCCTGACTTGGAGGCCTCAGTGAAGCTCTTCTTAGCTTCCATGAAGGTTTCCCGAGCGCGCTCCAAATAAAACTTAACTTATTTTTTTAGGGCTTTGCGAACCTAGGTATTGTCTTCTCCCATCACGATTTCACTTGAAAGCACAATATTTATGTTCAGATATTCCTCATGTGGCTCAGGCCTCATCATCTACAGGTTTTGAATCAGGGGAGGGGGTAGCGCTCCTTTCTCATGGATCCTAGCTATCAGTGTAGGACAATCTTTTGTCTCATGATCAAACAACTTGCAATACTTGTATGACGGGCACGTTGGATTAGTGCAATCATGAGCATAATGTCCTGGACCTCTGCAATTGTAGCAAATTAACTGTCCATGATATCTACTAGGTCCTCCTCCGCCTCGGCCTCTTCTGTGCCCCTGAAATCCTCACTGTGCCATTCTTGCATTTTGGTCAAGGGGCCGCATTTAAACCTAAACTTTGTAGGTATGATTTCTATCCATCATCAATTCATAACTCCTACAAATACGCTAGTCATGTCCCACTGACCTACAAAAGTTACAGAACAGCTGTTGTGGAGTTTGTGTATACATCTGTAATAAGTGGTAGTTATCTGTGGCATGATTTCCGGCCACTTGACAGATAGCACACCACAAAGCAGGCGTTGTCCTGGGTCCTACTTGAGCTTCTAATCTTAGAGGCATCAATCCTCCTCTTGCAAGGTAATTTGTGAAGAGTAGGCAGTGGTCTTTGTCATGACCCTGACTCGTGCATTTCAGGCACCATACCTCTTCACACACTTCTGGTTGAACCATCCTATCCTGCTTCAAACTTTTCATCTCAAGGCACATATTCTTTAGCTGCATGTGAATTTGTTGAACTCCCAGATTAGGATCTTGCATCGGGGTCTCACGTAGTCTCATGGCAATCTCTAGGGCCTCTGCCTGGGTTGTTATCTTCTGCTATGATAACGTACTCATTAGATGTGGTAGTAGCAAAGCTACAAACCACCCCGATGCTGTCCATCTATCATATTCATATTTGCTTCATGAATCGTACATTTTAGCCTCTGATCTAGTTCCAAAGGCATATATCTTGGTAGCATCATGATTTCTTTGAATCCAATAATCAATTATGCTTCATATTTAGCCTCCTAAATTCCCTATTTAGTGTTGCTTCGATGTCTGCTACTCTCGCATTCGGGTTATCGTTGGAGTACTTAATATACAAGGTCAGTGCATGATCCTGCAGGGTGCTAACCAATGTTAGTTTATTTATATGGTCATCCGTGACACCTTGAGCTTCCCATACAACCTTCACTGTGAACCAAAATTAGTCCAGGTCCTCATTTTCCAAGCCTTTGAACAAAGGAAATTTCACTGTGCTCACCATACTGAATCGCAGTGGTGGTGGAGGTGGTACGGGTGAAGATGGAGGTGATGGTGGTGAAGCTAGTGGTGGTGTTGGTGGAGGTGGGATTCGTGAAATTCTTTGTCTTATCAGATGAATAGCACTTCGTGGAGAGACCTTCGCAAGCTCTTCCTCATCCCCTCATGGAGGTGAAATCAAGGGGCTATTTTCTAGACCCTTATTTCCTTCGTTCTTGTAAACCTTTCCACTTCACGTAGCCCTGGACATCAAGGTAACTGCATAACTTGGTTTTCACACAACAACATTTTAATCCAAGTATTCAAATACTTTACATACCTACCTCGCGGTCCTTTGAGAAAGCATCGATCTGCCTCATTGTAGCTATCTGAGGTGTTAACTGCGATCTCATTTACAAATCCTCCTATAATATGATCGAGCCAATGATAGACGGCACGCACGATCTTATCCTTCGATGCTTCAAACCTTTGCACTAGCTCTAGGGTCCACACAATAGGACCGTCAAGTTTCCACCTTCCTTGGCTATCTGCTAGCTTCGCGATCCACTCGTATAGCTCAGTAGGGAAGGACGTGAAAAATATTTCGTGGATCTCTGTATATAGGTAGCTTTCCAACCACTATTCTTTTGATAGTCACAAGTTTCTATTTTCCTGTGTCACGAACTTGTGAATTCTTCTATCCAACCAGCCTTCCATTTATTACTTAGTTGGATTCCAATGATACAACATCACACATCTCTATGCAGATTCTGGTCCCCACAATAGAACCATTTGTTTGCTTGTGGTGCCTGACCTAGGTTCAGGATTAGTTAGCCAAAAAAATCCCTACACTACTGGCCCTTTCGGCATCAGCCCGCAGAGCACGGACTGAAGTCTCACCCGAAGCAGTATGGGGGGATGCTAGAACCATGTTTCCGCACCCTTGAGTTGGTTGTGATGTTGGTTTATTCCAACTATACCTGCCATCACGTAGGTGGCTTCGAGCTCTGTTCTACCCTTCAGTACCTTACCGATCCATTACAATCAACCTTCACGCAACCCTATCCAGGGGCTGAAGTACTTTCGCGCTACTAGGGCAGCGAACTACACTAATTCCCAAACTACGCTAAGTATCTTACTTATCTAACTGACAGATCACATTTATCTTCACGTAAACAAATGTTCTTACTTGTGTTCACTTAACCAATACAGTTATACACATTTTCTCATCATATAAGCATTACAAGTGAAATTCATACCCAATATAATAGATGCATAAATAGGAAATAAAGATGCAGAAATGATAGAAACTTCTCTTTATTAATACTTCCAGATGATTACAAACTTGACTCACCATGGTGTTATAAACATATTTGGGCACTGCAACCCCAATCATATATGTCCATAAAGCAAGGGCTTCTGAATCCCTAAAAGTGTTGTTTCATACCCTAAAGGAACAAGGTCAGCTGATTACATCATATCCCAGAAGTTCTCCATAGAAAACTACTTAGAACTGGTCAAAACTGGACCATACAGACTGCTCAGTGCAAAGGGTGCGATGCATCTCACCTGCCACATGCAAAAAGTGCGATGCATACTGAAAAGCCCTTCTGTAGGGTGCAATGGGTGAGAGTAGACAAATGGTAGAGACAGTTTGCAAGGTGGATGATCATGTAATCTTCCAAAAACTTCTCCTATGACACTTGCCTCTCTAAATTCACCCAGGGATGAGTAAGAGATCATGAATCTCCAAGTGGAACAAAGAACTATCAGAGAGAGGACACTAATCAAAATCCCAGAAGCTGACTCACCCCCCCGCAATCATCTATATATGGATCCCTCATCCCAGAGATCTAGAGGCTGGAATCTTGTATCTGTAAGGAAGTGTTGTTGGTTTCCTGGTGGAACATCATAGTGTTGGGTGATCTAGTTTTCTGAGGTGAAGAAGGGCTTTCATGCTGGGAGGATGACGCTGGGTCAGATCAATGGGTTGTAATCCTATCTTCTAATCTTTATATCAATAAAGATATTCAATTTTTCCTCCACATTCTTGTATGTTTGATGATATATGCATTTGTGTGGTCAATATATATCTGGTCCTATATTATTTATGATTGAAGATCTCTGTACTTTGAAGGTATTATGCTACTTTGATTTACAGGTACTCTTTGAAGCGGAGTAATCAAGTGAGGAGAGGCAAAGATCCGTCAGAGGGGAGAAGGAACAAGAAAGGAACCAAGCGAAAGATTAAGGTTGGTATTCTTTGCTCCTCTCTTATCTACTTCTCATAAAGGAAAACAAAAGTAACTTTAGTTTGTTTGTTTCTAAGATAGCTACCCATCTTAGTGGGACTAGCAGCTCTGCATAGACACTAGATTTCCCGATAACAATATGGCGACTCTGCTGGGGAGCGAATAGCTTGTTTGCTTGTCTATATTTGTTTGCTTTATAAACTACAGACGGAGCCTGAAGTAAAGCCAGCTAGCCTTCGAACTGCATTTTCTATGCAAGTGCAAAGTAGATCAATGCTACTTCAGTCTATCTATGTGTTTTGTTTATAAACTGAACAATTAATTTGCAAACATCGTAATTTCCCTGGTGGTGGCTCAAGTAACCTCATTGTTATAGCTCCAAATCTCACTCTTGTGGTTTGTGATGCTGCACTCATGGCGTAGGGCAACCCCTCCTTCCAGACCTGGTCCAAAATTTAAAAAATAGTGTTTTATTCCTTATACGTGACATTGCCTTGAGCTAAACGCGTGTATACACGGGAATGTGTATACCCAACCCGCGTATATGTTTAAAAACACTTAAAAAATAAATCTCCTTAATTTCGGGTGGAGATCACGGGTTTTACCTGTTGATTACCTGTTAGTGCCCGTGGCCCAACTGTTCCCAAAGAATTCCCAACTAAAAAACTACTTTGGGAGAAGTATAAAAAGCCTTCTATGGGAAGGCCAAAGGGAGGAGAGAAGAGAGAGAAATATTATTATGCTAAGATTTCCCTGACCAGGTTTGAAGATCCTTGTGCCTCCTGCACTTCCCCCATTCTACAGGAAACTCTTGTTTCCTTGTGTGTGTTGATGTTTTCATACTACTTGAGATATCATGGAGTAAGTCATGGAAGGAGTTTGTTAAAGGCTTGAGGTTGGACGAATCCGGGAGACGGTTCCGCTTGGAGCCCGCGAAAAGACGAATCAGGTGAAATTATTCCTTTCTGTACTTTATTTGTCTATAAAAAAAGAAACACATGTCTTTGTTCCTGATATAGATCTTCTTCATGTTTATGATGTTCATGTTATGATTCATATGTGAACGGTTGTTTAATTGCATAACTAACTACCTTTCCTTATAATATGAAGATGGTTTATTTATGATGTTTAGTCCATATACTGTTGTGCTTTCTTGAATTGATTGTTTTACAGGTCAAAGGAGCAAAAGGAACTCCAAGAAGGGTTTGGACCCTAGAAGGCTCTTCTCAAACGTAGGACCTCAGGTACGCCCCCTATCGTAGAGTTTGCTTATAGTAGCATTATGGCTGTATGGAATGTGTGTTTCTTTGTATATATAACTTCCATTCTGCTAGGGTATCCACCCAAGACCCTAGGGAAGTTTATCCCACAACAGAATTGGCGACTCCACTGGGGACAACACTATTGTTGTTCCTAGTTTGGGTGTATTCAAGCCAATCAGGGCTCAAATGTCTGTTTACCTTTTGTTGTTGTGTAGTCAGTGCCTGAATTGTGAGCTTTGATTAGTTTTCTTTCTAGATTGTTTTTTGTTTTTCTTGAAAGCTTTTATATACGTTGTTTTATCTGTTTATAGAAGCGTATATATGCATCTTTCCTTAAGTGAAACTGCGTATATGCATGTTTCCTTAAGCCTTGTCGCGTATACACGCATTTGTGTGCAAACACAGTCGCGTATATTTTTAATTGTCAAGATTTTTAAAATCTTTTTGTTTCTGGAAGTTTGTATGTTGGTTTGATTCTGTTTGGAATAGTTACTGTTCTGTCATAGTCTTTAGTTTTACAGCAAGCGTCTTGTTTCAAATTCTCTCTGATTGTGAAAAGGTTGGTCTTGTTCGTTTTTCTTGCAAACGTCATTTATTTTTGCTTATGCACACAAGGTTTCTCGTAAGGAATCTTGGTTGCTCTGTGTATTCAGGGTAGAAAGATTGATTTCGATCTTTGTGTTGAGTTTTGTTTTAATGACTTTTTGGTTTGCATGTTCAAACTATTTTTATGACCATCTGTTTTCTTGCTTCCGAAAGTTGTTGTTTCACACTTTCTTTAAAGTGGTCTTTTCAATCTTTTTGTTTTCATTGCCAATCTCGTCTCGCTGCCTTTTGATTGTTAAGAGCATTTCGAAGCACCTTTTTTGTTGAGTTCTCACTTGTTTTGTGTTGCAAACACGCAAAGTGCTTCATTGCCTATTCTTCGATCATAAAGTTTCAGTCTTGTTAGAGAATTTTTGAAAAGTCATTTCTTTTTGTATTTCTTTTTAAGGAAACTTCTTGAAACTTTTTTTTGCTTTCTCGAACTTTGTTTTGATTGAGTTTTCCTTTTTGTTGAGTGAAAGTGCCTATTTGTTTGTCTTCATCTTGCTTCTAGTGCTTAGACGAAATAAGCAACA
>APFE031469935.1:0-12036 GCA_000404065.3 Pinus taeda
TACACCCACTAGGTTATCGATATGTAATTTTGGTAATTTTGATTTCAAAAGATATTTTAAAGAAATTCAATGATTTCATTTGTGTATTCAATAAACACAAGATTTTATAATTGAGTAAAATATTCACCATGCCTAGTGAGAGATTCGCCAAAAAATTGTATATACATATCATCTTATTGATAAAATCGCCTTCCATTTTTCCTATATACCATGGAGATTCGCCCATTTATTATAAATGTAAATTTAGGGGGGGTTCTTAAAATTTTCCCTGAATTTGATTTGTAGATCTGTACGCAAGTTCACCTTGATAAAAACACGTATGCACGGTGGTTCGACACATGGAAGTAGCGTATACCTCATAAAATATGTTTTAGCTACTTATGTTTGTTGCTGCAGTGTTCTGGGTTCTAGTTTGAGTTCTGGTTACTGTATTCTTGTTACAGCATTTTGAAAGATCAAATTGAAGTGTTGTGAAAGTGATTTATTGATTCAGTTGTGGTTAGTGCAAAGGAGATTGGTTGATGTAGATATATTTGATGATTGAATGATGTTATTGATGGATCCAATCTAAAAATTTATGAAACGTGGTCCCTGGAAGAAAAGAGAAGGTTGTAGCCTTCTGTAGGCTGGCACCTATGTACTGGTAAACATATCAGCTAGTACAAGAGCTAGGGGGTTGTAGCTCCCTTCCAGGAGAAGTTGGAAAACGAGAGAAGGTTGTATCCTTCTGTAGGTAGAATCCTGTGCACTGGTATAAGACTACACTAGTACAAAAATTGTAAAAATAAGTTTCTTATTAAAAACAAGATAGAGACAATTGCAGCAAGTGGTTTTCACCCACATTGGGTTCCCACCTTATATCTTGTGTTCATATGTGTGATTGTCTATTTTTTTTTTACTACTCCTCGTTACTGTTTATATGGTTCTGATGCACTGATTAAAGATCAACATTAACTAAATCATAAGTTTGCAATGTATATGCTAGTTTCCTTAAACACGGTTGCGTATACACGCAAGTTCCATTAACTGAAGTAGTGTATATGAATCTGATTATGGAAATGAAAAATTATTGACTTGCTAATATTGATTCACCCCCCCTCTCAACATTATTTCCAACAATTCCTTCTATTTCCATCATCAAAGAAGGAGAAGCAAAACCAAAAAAACATATTGAAAAGAGGGATCCTACTTCTGGAGGGCAGAGGGTTCAAGTTTGAGTAGGGTTTTGAGCAGGCCCACTGAGATCAGAGTGTGAGAATATTGACCCAGAGAAAAACGATCATATTCTCCTCATCCATCTTATCTTCTCCATCTATCCATAGCAAGGTCACATCTCCTTTTACAAAATCCTCTTAAAGCGCATTAAATAATGTATAACTAGAAAAATATTTATCACCACCACATCCCTTCCTTTGACACGTGAGATTCACTTACTAAGGAATTTATAAGGAAGTGTCCAACATTCAAATCTAAAACCTATGATATGGAACTCCTGTCCTTAGGAATTTATAAGGAAGTGTCTAACATAAAAAGCTAAAACCTATTATATGGAAGTCTTGTCTTTATGAAAATTTTCTAGATGTCTCTTCATTATTTTATCATTATGTCTGAGAATAGAGAAAATGTTTATAAAATATTAAACTTTATGGAAAAATGGTGGATTTGAAAATAATTTACTATTTTTTAAAAGGAGGTTGAGTCATAGATTTATTATTATTATTGGAAAACTAAATGGTTTAGAAGATTTAAGATTATTTTCTTAATTATTATCGGAGAAATTAATGGATTTAAAAAAATAACTATATTTAATGTGAGAGGGGATGGACCTAAGAGTCTCTAGAAGTCATAACTCTCTTACTCATTTTTATGGTGGGATTTGTGGAGAAATCCCTTGGAGCCTTATATTGTGGGTGAGGAATATTTTAGACCTCTATTTTTCTTTTGTTGTTAAGGTAACTTGACATAGGTTTATGAAGCAACAATTTAGTAGGAGCTCTCCATTTTCTATATGTTCTTGCTTCTCAAGATTTGGTTGAATGTGTTTATATTTCATTCCAAAATAATACAATCTCCATAAGTATTGAATGTTATCTAGTTTAGTAATATCCCTAGCATTATTTTTACAATTTGAGACAACAAGGAAAGTGTGAAAGTGGTTTAGTAATATCCTCATTATTTTTGCAATTTGAGACAACAAGGAAAGTGTGAAAGTAGCTTGAGTGTCTTAGTGACATTTTCCTCTTCCCATCATTGGGATAACATCCCATATGAGCCTTGATTTGACCTCACTACCCAATAGAAAGACATTAGCCTCTCGTCCTTCCATCCATTTTACTTTATTAATTATTTGAAACCTGTTTTGTTGAAATTTATTTTTCAGATCACTTTTCCTCTCATTGCCTAAAATCTCAACAATCCTATCCCAAGGAAGCCTCCCTTGAGTTAGGGACAGGCAGCTTAAAGTGTAGAAGATAGAGGGTGAGGTGATAGTCACCTCCCTCTTAGTTACATGAAATATTTTCTTGAGCTTTAGGACTTCATCACACACAATGATGGTTTGTGTGATAAAAAGATCTAATCAAAGTATATATATATATATATATCTATACTTCATTCTTGGATAATTTCATCAATGTAAACAATTATGCATTATACATGCTAAACATTTTTAATGTATGTCTGGTGGGTGGCTTAGCATCCATTCATTGTTCATTGATCTCAAATCAAGTATATGATGCCAAATGAGGGTGCTTTTCAACCCTTGAAAACTATCTTAAACCTTGTATTCTATGATAAGTCCCTATCCATGAAAGAACTATGTTACCTGCAATGACTGCTAGAAATAATTTTCTCTAGAATTTTGATCAACCAACTCTCATGGCTCTTCAAATCTTTCTGTGATGCTTTATATTTACAGGAAATCTGATCAATTTCAGGTCTTCAATCCTCACTTTCATTGCACCATTCAGATTCATTCAACACATCAAATTTAACCTCCAATTCCTCTTTCGCTCTACTTCTCTTTGAATCAACATTGTCTTCTATTAGAAATGTTACAGTTTCAGTTATACATAATAACCATTTCTACATTAGTGATCACCAACAATTTGTAATTGGTACACTCAAAAGTGTCAACTATCTACTCATAAAAATAAAACAATCCAATTGACTCCATAACCTAAGCTCTTAGTCCCACATACACCAAGTGACCAAACATTGAACACTTGAACTTAGCTCTCTCTTTGGCATTGTACTATCAACTGTATCAAAATTTTGTGTTTATGGATAACATTATTACATTACCTACTCCCTCTCCTCTTCAAACCATTACAACGTTGAACCACAAAGTTGTAATACGTTGGAATGATTCAGGACACAATGAAATATAATGCATCCTTGCATATATATCATCTTAATACCCTTGGTTTTATAGCCAATCATAATATGATTGATCAATGCATCGAGCGACTTTGCTACCAATTTCTTATAGTCATATATAAAAAAATATCGGTTTAAAATGAATTGTCTATGGTGGGTAAATGTAACAAAACCAATTTCGATCTCATATAGAGATATTTATATTTGTTCGGCGCACCTGCGTATGTCTGTGGCTTTATGAGAGGGAACCTGCGGGTATCTCATTTTCTACTATTTTGAGAGCCTGAACTTGTGATCTGCTATGTGAGAGAGTTGCCATCAAGGACAAAACTTATGTCAACGAGCCAAACCTGTGCCAAACCTATGTCATAATGGCAACAGTGACCAATTTGAGAATGGAGATTGATTTTTCCACATAGTACTATATTTTTTAGCATGATATTGTTGAGGCTGAAAAGAAGAAGCTGGATCAGAGAGCATACCTGATTGTCACACCTGCCATTGACGACGCTGATTAAGTAGGTACACCGATTTTGGCTCTTCCTCCACTTCCTTGTATACTGCTTTCAATCTAGGAAGTGAGGAACAACTTTCTGTAGAATGATCTTTTGTACAAATGGCGCAGACATGAACCACATCTAATGGACATTCTTTGTGGCTGTGTTTCTTTCTGTACCTAGGAAAGAAGATTTCCAAATTTTGTTTTGCCTCTACATGCTTCTGCTTGGCCTGCATAATATCAAGTTGCGTTGTCAGAGTCCCTAATACGTCGGTTTTAAAATTTTCTAATAAATTTCCAATTTATGCACGAGTTACTCCTCCTGCAGAAATTCTGTTAAACCGATCATGTTCTGCTGGTTTTAGTCTTGTGCTGCCTCTTGAACTCCTGATATATAAATTAATAATGTCAGCAAAATTTTCCTAGTAAATATCTCCTTTTCCCATAATGTTTAATGTTTCAATCCATTGTTCCTTAATTCCTCTAATTAATGCAGTTTTCAATACATTATCAGGTAAGGGTAATGATGCATAAGGAGATCTTTGAAGATTATACTGAAAACGCTCGACATATTCCTCTAATGTTTCATTTGGTCTAGCCACCATCTGAAATATTTCATCTTTCAACTCTCTAGACCTACAATAATCCTGATATTTTTCTAGAAAAGACTCTTTCATTTGATCCCAGTTATTTATAACACCACCACCCAACCCCATAAACCATCATAAAGCAGCTCCTTTTAATGTAGAGGGAAATAATTTCAGTTTCTGGGGGTCGGTGGTATAGTCATAACCTCTACACAACACATCAAATTCAAATAAGAATGCATCAACGTCTTCTGATGTAAGGCCATGAAATGTAGGGATATGCTAGAGAGAAATTTCTTTCATAGGAGCATTAGCTGCAGTGTCCACAATGTGATATTGGAGTGTAGAAGTTTGGGTGTTTGGATGGTTTTGGGCCATTTGGTCAAATATGTGCCAATAATCCTCTCGGATGTCTAGGAGGGTATTACTAGGCTGACGAGGGGGATTGGCTTTAACAGGAATGGCCTTAACAACACTTCCTTTATCTGGGATGATGAGAGTTCCTAATGTCTGATGAGATTTTGGCTCTTGAGGTTCTTCAACTGCGTTATGGATGATTTTTGCAGCACTTCCCTTATCTGGGCTTCTTAATGGCAGAATTATCCCAAGAGGAGATCTTGGTTGTTCAGTTTCCCCGATTTCTCCTCCCCCTTCACAAAGGTTTCTAAGGTTCCCTTCTTGCAATGATTTTGGGCTAGAATTCTCATTTTCTTGAAAATCCTGCTCTTCAGTGTGACTATGCACCTCAGCAAAGGCTACAGATGGTGATCTTGTGGCCTGAAGGGAACCAGTAGGTTTTCTAGAAGTGACTTTTCTAGGCCCGACTGAAGGCTGAGATTCTGCTTTTTTCAGGATTTTGTCTATAAAGGTTGATCGGTCAAGGGTCACCAGCCCCTTAGCTTTATCAGGCTTGGGTAGAGGTTTAGGATTCTTTTCTAGGTTTTTATGCTTAGTCATGCACACGAATCAACTATTGATTTCTACCCAAATAAAAAAGCAACAAATCTGCAGGAAAGTGGGCAGGGGGAGCAGGGCTATTACATGCTCTGCACACAGGTTCTTACCTTCCGTTTTTAAAACCCAATTCTTTCCTAGCAAGTTCTTACACTACTCTGGAAAAGAGACAAATGGCTACACTCTTCCCCAGCAACAACGCCAAAATGTCAAGCAGTAACAAGGGTCTTTTTCACCTCTATTTACCCTACATTAATTGTCAATCTAGGAACGATTTGTTATTTCAAAGAGTGTACTCAGTCTGAGGCGGTCATTTGTCAGAGTAATGCTAGTAGTATAGTGCTCTCAATACAAGAGTAAATAGATGCTTGAAATGAAATCTATTTGCAAAAAGAAACCTAGAATTCAAATCATGCGTTCAGAAAGCTACAACAATTTATCAGTCGAGGGTATAGTAATAGTAACTCTTCCCTCTGTAAACTGATGCAATTAAAAAGGCACTCAAAAGAAGGATCATCAAACCGGGAACTAGACAGTATATGTCAATGTTCACTATAGTTTCAAACCTTCTGCACACCAGAGCAATGATGATCTTCATATGGCAAGAAATGGAACATCAACTATCTTTATGAATAAGATTGAATAGAAACACCTTAACCTATGGAAATGAATGCAACAATAATTATAATCTACAGGAATTAAGTAACCGCTCTCAATTTGAACAGCAAACAGAAATAGAACAACAGACTCTCAAAAATAAAGTATAGAGCAGCAATTGAAATCTGAATGTACAGCTACCCAAGTTAAACATGCAACACACTTAATTAGTAAAAGGAACAATAATCTGAGCTCGATACAGTACACATGAATCACAGCTATAAAATAGCAACAACTGTAACAAAACATCAATTGTTTTGGAATGGTAATTGTTTCAGAATAGCAATGGTAACAGAATAGCAATTCTGAATAAACAGTGGTCACGATTTAAGAATAAATCATATAGTAGTACCGATTTAAGAATATACAGCATGGTTAATTTGTAATCTGTAAGGAACAACAATGCTATATGATTGGTCAAAAGGAACAATAATGTGATGCAGAATTAGAATGATAACATAGCATTCCTGTTGTAAGTAACAATAATATTTAATCAATTATAACAAAGCTGATATGTAAAACTGTAAATCACTTCAGATTACTGAGCAAAGTAAAAGAAATAAATCAAACCACACATGAATCAAAAATGTGATACAGGAACAAGTGATCCACCAGGGCCAGGCCCTTAGCCTCCAGGGATTCACTGCTTCAGGCTACTCCAGAATCAACGATAGAACAACAACCAAGTTTTTATATTAAAATATGAATCTGAGTTACAGCGACTCGCTCTTCAAAGAGAGTAAATGATCAAAGTTCAAGTGCCAAGGAAAATTTCATAAAAATAACAATATTTTTCTCCCCCCAAGCTAACAGTGCTACCCCTTTTTATAACAGCTAAACGGCGATATCAACAATGTAAAGGATTGTTAAGATAGTGATCCCTCAGGATCAAAGGATCTTGAGGGATTTGTCAAGCTGTTAATTTGCAGTTATCTTCTTGTTCTTTTGTGCTGATTGGAGATCTCCTTTTCCTTTTTCCAACTGTTACACTCCAATTTGGATCGCCTTGTTTGAGCACGGTTCCCTACCAAAGGGACAGCAGTTAACTTGGTCTCATTCTTTCCTTTGGGATGATAGTCCTCCATTTTCTCCTCTTTCTGCATAGAAAAAGGGTAATTATTAGTTATTTCATATTACATATAAACCTTCTAGATTTTATCATATTTTTCTACCATATTCTTAGCTCATAATGTGAAAAGGTTGTGAATTTTGAAGAAAAGATAACAAGGTAAATGAAAATAACATACCTTCTCTAGTGCCCAACATCTACTAACCTGGTGATTATAGTTTCTAATGATATTTTTCTATGAAGCAAATTGAGTACGATTTACCTGAGGTTGATTGTGGCTTCTATTCATCCTTGAAGTAAATTGAGACTGATTTACCTGGTGATCTGCTTTATGCATTTGCTGATGATTGTCAAACTGTTCACTACTCTTTGCTACATCAAGATAACTTTTAGTGGAGGTTGACGGCTTTTGTGATTGAGATGCTTCTTCAGTATATCCAAGACCTGTCTTTATCAAAGGAGAACACTGCACTTTGACAATTTCATTTAAGGTTTCTAATCCTTTAGAAAATCTAAGATTGAGAGCTTTTAATTTCTCAAGATCCTTTCTTAGACCCACAATTTCACATTCTAGTTTTTATAGGAATTTATAGGGTAAGTTCCTCAGATAAAACACCAAAGGACACCGCTCACAAACAGATCACAGATCAATACACTAGTATTGTTGACGTGGTTAAACCCCTCAAAGAGGGAAACAGTCCACGGCCTGAGCCAATGTAGCCACTTCAAGAAATTTATTAATAAAATAATGAAAATTTACATAAGCTGAACGGTTATCCTACAAATGACCCTCCATGCTCTTTAAATAGAGATCATGGACCAATCGGGTGCTAAGCCACGGATCAAGTGTCGGTAATACCAAGGAGAGAATGAACCGTCGGATCACTACATATCATGACCGTCAAATTGTAAGTTACAAAAGTACATAGCAAAGAAACACACTTTACCTAACTCTACACTAGACCAAGTTATACTTTACTATTTCCTATGTGTCAGAATCTCCTAACACTTTCTATATATAGGAGTCGAAGGGGTCAAAATTTAATCAAAGCTGACATAACAATAATAATATAAGGGCACAATAATAACAATAGTGGGCTTCTACGAGGCCCAATAATAACAATATTGGGACAATAGGGGCACAAAAATGACAATAAGGGCTACAATGACAATAGTAATGGGGGAATCACTAGTATTAGAGGGATCCAATAGTTTCTCTCTCTCTCTCTCTCTCTCTCTCTCTCTCTCTCTCTCTCTCTCTCTCATTACGGGGCATAAGAACTATTATATTACTAGAGAAATGGGTGCATTCAATGCATATTATGAGTGATATGGAGATTTGGATCATACTAAACACTAAGTGCTTTCCTTTGGCATATGAACCACTTAGTGCTCATTTTTTTGTTGATGAACCACTAAGTGCTCACTATTCAACCCATGAAACACTTAGTGCTTGCTTCTTAGCTGATGAGCCACTAGGTGCTTGCTAAGGGGTTAATTAAACCATTGGATTCTTTCAATTACAATGTTGAACCGCTCAATGATTGTTATTTTTCTATGAATCATTAAGCGCTTGATAGCTAGTTAATTAACCACCTTCATAGTGGAGTCAATCCCTTGAAATTGAGCAGCATAATTTTCTAGGTTTTTGATAAAGACCTGTGTTTTGAAACTCTGAGAGTAAGTGGGTCACTATGGTGCTGGCTGCTAGAGATTAGTTCATGAACCACCTATACAAAGGACTCCATCTCCTAAGAGTTTGACAAAGCCATTGGTGTGAATTTCCCTTGTACAAGAATTTCCTCGAACTCTAAATCTAGTTTCGGGTTGAACAACTGAAAGAAATATTATAGTGTAGCTAGCCTATGTTTGAGTGGAGTGTACAAATCCCTTCTTTAGTTTCCAACTAATATCACGTACTTAGATAAATATAATTATGTATTCATATTTGATTTATGAATGATGACTATGCTTGCTATATTATTGGCTTATTGTTCTGTATGATTCATGAAAGAATGTGTGAATCATTGTATATCCATCGCTGATAAGTTATCTTAATTATCCACAGTGGTAAGGAATGTTTAAATGATGTGATTGTTTCCATGTTCATGAATTTCATGATCACGTACATGTTTATGATTGATTGTCTTAAGTTCACTCAGTTAAGCTAATATCTTATAAGTTTTCAGTTATCATATATTTTTATGAATTTAGGCAACTCATTGCCATAATCATGATTGTAGGTCATCTTACATGTTATAAGTTTAATTTATATCTTGTGTGTTGAATGGGTAGCTGGTGAGAGCTAATGGTCACTTAGCCTATGAATGATTTGATGATTCTATGGGTTTATGAAAACTCTATATATTTTTGTAACCAAGTATTGTAATCAGTTGTAACATCCTAAGATTCATTGTGTCAACATGATATGTAACTCTATTGAATGGTAACACAAGCCTGCATACATCCTTACTAATGAATGAAGAAATCCTAATTCAATGAATAAATTAACTAATCTGTAATAAATCTCAGAATGGAACTTCCTTGCATATCCCATCTTGTATAGAGTTGAAGTTAGGTGATTTGGCCTTGGAACCATGAATTCCTCTTATTCACTATCTAAGGTAGTTTGGCTCTTACAAGTACCATTTTTATTCGATTTGGATGGGGCTTAATACCTATGACAATATTTTTGTAGAACTTCATATTTATATTTAGGAAATTGTTTGTTCAAGAAGTTCCCTCTACCTTACAAAATTTACCCTAATTCTTTTTTTTTTCTCTTCTTATTTATACTAGTGTAGAGATACAGTGATATAGGAATTTGGGGGTCACAAGGATCAAATCTACAATGTGAATGTTGGATCAAAACATGACTGGATTACTTATTTGTAGAAAATTTATCCAGGCATTGAGGTCCATGATCAACTAAGAAAATTTCCCTTGAGCATGGTTCATATATGCTACGAGGGAAAATATCCTTTCCACAGGTCATTTGTATCCACGGTTGAACTCCCTTGTGATGAAGTTGAACATCCATGCATCTGGAATTTTGATGTGGATGAGGGCATACGATTTTGTAAGGGGCCATACTTATCATGAATTAAATATCATACGGGGGTCCTACACTAGATTTATGAGGGATCAGATTTGTGGTGAGACCAGGTATGTCATTGGCTCAAATATCCTTTCCCCATGCAATTTGTATCTCGGGCCAAACACCTTTGTGAAGAAACTAAACATCTCTGTATCTAGTATTTGGATGTGGATGAGAGCACCAACCTTTGTGAGGGGCCAAATTTGTGGTGACCCATCTATCATTATGTGGTTCCTATGCCAAATACATTGCATGAGGGATTGATTCGTAGATTCAAGGTCTAGGGATGATAAGATTTAATACAACATTGTAACACTGGATATGTTGTGGGTTAGGTAAAACATGAAAAAGTTGCAAAACATGAAGGAGAAAGCCCTGGTAAGGCCTAGTTCCTGAGTTGATGTGAAAAGCACCATGAGTATCTGGCAATAGCCACATGGATGACATGTGGCAATACCATCATTATGTGGACCGACCTTATGATGATGTGGCAATTCCATGTGGACTACACCTGGATTCCATGTGGCAACACTATTATGATATGAACCTTGTATTATGTTAATATGATGGTTCCACATGAGCTAGGTAAAAGCCACATGGATGCCACATAGAAACTCAATGATGATGTGGCTTTATATAATTGGTCAAAATTAAAAGTGCATAACTTTCAATCCTAGAGATGGATTGAGATAAAATTTATATCACCAGAAAGTTCTCAACAAACTGATTGCAATGATGGCATTTGTTTTGAGTTTTGTTGATTTTGGATAAAAGAGGATTTTTGTAACCCATTCTTCATAAAAAACCCTTGAGATTAGGTCAAACTAATATGAACACCTTCCATAGACCAATATAGTACAACAGGGTGGAAGGGATTGTTAGAGAGACAAAAGAATGCACTTTTCACCACTATTTGTAGAAATATGGAAAACCCTATGCTTGAATAAGGTATCACACAAGCTGGCTGAAACTTAAAAAAAAAGAAATAATTATGATGGAAGTAATGTTAAAGGAGAAACCAAATGAAAATTATCATAAGAATTTGAACCAATATTGAGACAACAAACTAGGTAGGGATTGTCAATGAAACCTTATGGAATTTGCAATCATTTACAGAACTAATATAATTATTAATAGGAAAACATGATAATTATCTTGAGGACAACAACCCCAATAATCCTTGAGCACAACTTTCAATATTAGGTGACCCTTCTTCTATCTTATATCTCCAAATCAAAATATCGTCTTCTCACTATTCTTTATAGTCAAAGCATTTGGTCACCCACCCAAGCACCTACAATTATCATTTCCTTTGCAAAATACCTTCAAAACTAAAATGTGTAGAGTTGGATCCAACGGTGGCATCCACAAATGAATCTACAAACTTGATGCTTTGTTTTCTTTAAGGAAGCAAAGAGCATCTAGACCTATGGTAACAATATATCTTGCTCACACTTGGCTCCAATCCCTCTATCCTAACACCAATAAACTTTAGGTTTTTCTTCTCCCATATTTGGCATATATCCATAATCTTAATTAAAATTGGATCTTACACAACAAAGAAATCAAGTAAAAATTTCATATAGACAAATGAAGTCTTGAAATTTGACACTCATCCTTTCTTTTGAAAGATAAAAACTATAATAATTTGCGATTTTAATTTCCATTTACAAAATTTTACAGATTGCCAATTTAAGTTTAGATAAATTTATAGTGTGAAAATTATATTCACAAAAATTAAAACCATTGATTCTCTTAAATAAAATATCTTTGGAGGTCAAGCAAATCTTTATAT
>APFE031469936.1:1705-19695 GCA_000404065.3 Pinus taeda
TGAAAATGAAGATTTACTTGCATAGAAAAGACTACCTTTTCTCACTCAGATTCGCAATTAAAAAAAAAAGAAAATAACAAAATTTAGATTTGGGAACCAAGCCAAACTTTTCTCCCAAACAACGAAACAGAGTGCGAGTGACATTTATTATCTTATTTATATATTTAAATTTTATTTAAATAAATACTAAAATTCTGATGAAGGCAAGCCTCCGAAGTTTTTTCGTTCGATGTAAAAGAGGGTAATTGCAATCATAAGTAGTATGTGTTGGCGATCTCCAATAACAGACTATGCAGTTTCTCCGGTGCAGAGAAGAATGGACTATGGTCTGTGTCCACACTGTAAACCTTCTCTGGTGGCGAATTGGCAATGAACTCTTCTTGCTCTGCAAGAGAGAGCGCGTTATCTTTAATAGTTTTGATATAAACTCTTGGAACAACCCCATACCGCTCATCTGTGGTCTCCAGGCTCAGGTTTGTCAGTGCCCTGGTTGGACATGGTCGGAGCAACAGAGAAGCCAGAGTTGCATCCTGTCAACATCAAATTATATTTAGTATCACTCTTTTCAACATAATAATAAGGCAACGGCTAACCAGCTTGACATAGTGCATTAAATGCCCTGGTACATGTAGGCTGTATAACAATATAACACACTGCTTTTATTTTCAATTTATGTAGCCACCAAAGTACGGCATTTAATGCCCTATAACAAGCTAGTTAGCCTTTACCTAATAATAATATATGATTACTTACTTTGATTTTTTTTAAGTAAAATATTGTTAGTAGATTTAGCCAGTACTAGATTAATATAATTAACTAATTAAAAGTAAAAGAATATACTTATCAATATGGAGGTTACAGTAAAAAGAAATGTTATTGGTAGACCTAACTAGTACCAAATTATTATAATCAACCAATAAAGAAAAAATACACTTACCAATGTGGAGGTTGTACCGTAGAATAAATCCTTCTGAAACTTTTTAGGCACTAGTCCTGATGTGGGAGCTTCTTCCCTGCCATTACCAAAGTTATATTCACGTTTCCTAGCAATATCTCTGTCCCGTTGCACCTGCAAATGCAAAGACAATTAACAGGGTATTGTTTAAAGATTTCATATTTTTTCTTAGTATTGTAGCTCACTATTTTAGTTTGAAAAATCAAACACTTTAATTTTTTTAATGATATCATCTATTAAAATTAAATTAATATCATCCATTTAATACCATATATTTAAAAATAAACAAAATTTTTAACCAATTAACAAATATTTAAAAAAGAACCTAAGATTTCTCTTACTCACAACTGTATCTATATTTTTATTTCATTAAAAAAACCATGAAATTTCTCTTACTCACAACTGTATCTATGGTTTTATTTCATTAATTATATGTTTGTAAAAGCTGAAATCCTTACAATTTCCTTTATTCGCTGCATGGATTCTCCACCCCGAAACATCAAAGCGCAGAGATACACTGCTACCGCAATGAGATGCGGGAAATCTTCAGATCCACTGGCTACGCTAATGCCTCCCAAGCTGTGTCCCACTAACACTATCTGTGTCTCCATAGAAATTATAAAGTTCTGTCAGACATAAAAAGTTTGAAAATTGTAAAATTTAAATTAATATTTTGTAGAGATAATATTTGAATCATCTGTTCGATGATAGAATAAATTCAACGCCATCAAAAATTATTAAAAACATAAAATTATGAAGTTTAACAATTTTTACTTGAATTTAAAAAAATCTCTGCCAAAATTTTCAAAATATAACTGGAATTTTCATAACTTCCAAACCAAAAAAACATAATAGTCAAACAGAGATGTAAGCATAGTGGTTTGCCCCCACATTTTTGAATGCACTGCTAAGGAAGTTCTATTTTGTTTTTGTTCTTTTCATATTTAATGTGTTTCCTGGTATTTTGCTGTCCTTTTTTATCTTCTTATTTCTATTCTTGGTTAGACTGCCTCTTTTTATCTTCTTATTTCTATTCTTTGTTAGACTGCCTTTGGGAAATTGATGTCCTTGTCATTGATGGTTGCTTTTTATGGCTCTGTTGATGAGCTAATTGAATCATGGTTTTGTAGGATTTGCTCAATGGCTATCAAAAAGTGAACCAGGTAAATGTAAACGTTTTTATTTTTAATTAAGAAGTTGTGTTTTTTTCTTTTTGAAAAAAAAAAGGTGTTAAAAGAACTAACACAGTATTTATATACTTAGGATTGGGAAGTGCTTGTGTGCATCTTGGAACACTATGTAGCTGGCAACAACTTATTGAATATAGAGTAAGAAAAGAATCGGTAACAAAAATAATTATTTGTATTAAGATGGATAACAAAGTATAATATTATTGTTGTGAGGATAGACACATTTTCTAGGAAGCTATCAGGATCATGTGTGATTTTTATTTTTTTTATATAAAATATTTTCTAAATAAAAAAATAATGTCTATTATAATTAAGATAAAAATTAATATAATATCTAGTTAGTTTATTAAAATATTATAAAATATTGAATAATCTCATTTTCAAATGTCTTAATTTTAATTTGATAGTACAATTTATTCTTAAAAAAATATGTAAAGTAAGTATGATAATTTTTATTAATTTTAAAAAGATATAAAATAATTATAAAAGAAAGAGAATAAAAGATAAAAAATTAATATTAATATCTAGTTAGTTTAATTAAAAATATAAAAATATCATAATCTCACTTTCAATGTCCTAATTTTATTTGATAGTACAGTTTATTCTTAAAAAAATTTGTAAGTAAGTATGATAATTTTTTATTAATTTTAAAAAGATATAAGTAATTTAATAAAAAAAAGAGATATTATATTTTTATGTGAAAAAAATCTATAATTTTTTTTATATTTTTTAAAATATTTCAATATATAATTTAATAAATTATTTAAATATCTAAATTAATTAATTAATTTAGTTTAAAATAACTGAAATATTCACCCAAAAGCTAACACTCTGATAATATAGCAGAACGTTATTCCAAAAACACTCAAACCTACATCCTAAAATTAAAAACTTAAAAAATAACTTGATGAAATAAAAATCTATAATGAAATAAAGAGTAAATTATTTTTCAAAAGTTATAAATATTTTAATTATAATTGGTCTATATTTTTATTATGATGATGAAGAGGATGATGATGATTTAACCTCTACTAAGATTATTAAGACCTTAAGAAAATAACAGATTAGTAGAAATTCTTTAAGATTTTATTTGTATGATCGAAAATATGGGGGAGAAGCGTCGAGAGATTGCCATAATTTTTCTTACTTAACAAGTCAAGAAGGTTGGTAGTGTGACAAACATTTTGAAAATTAGCAAATATGTGAGTAAAAGCTAGGGAATCCAAGAGAAGGTGCTTTTCATCTTATTATCACAAATGTGATAGACTCTTTCATCCCAAGGTGTTTTGGGAATTGAACAATGCTCGGTTTCACTTTGAAACTCATGAGAATTAGTTCTTCTCATGACAATGTTCATTTTCTTCTTAGCACTAGTCAAGACAAAAATATAATTCTTGTTATCAAGGTTGGGTCTGATCACCTCCTTACAATACTTAGCTTCATTTTTCCCTCTAACTTCTTATCATCCCACAACTTATCCTTAAATTTGGAAGTAATAATATTTCTAATATTATCCTTATTATCCAAGATGGTCTCCTCCTTTACCCTTGAGTGGGCTAGTCAAGACTAGGCATCCTTATGCCATCCTCCATTTTGTATAACTTCTTCTTATACATGAGACATCTAATTATAGCCATGCTTTCAATGGGGGAAAATCTAGCTTCAATCAAGAGGATAGGGTAGGGAGTGATTCCTTTAATCTTGAGGTTGTAGGTTATAAATTGCTTTTGGATCAACTCAATTTTCCTCCTCAATTATCTAGATATATTGCAACTTTGAAACTCACATATATATAAAATAACAAAGGTGATGAGAGTTTCAAAGAGGAATTTTTTTTACTTCATACTCAAATATCTTTCAATTACAATTATTTTCAAGCCATAATAAGCTTTCCAACCTCCAATTATTCTTTTCTCAATGTTATAATTCCAATTGAGTTGATGATGAATGTCAATTCATAGATATTGGTATGAAGAAACATTCTAAAACTAGTTATTATCGTAAATAAAATTATCATAGTTGGTCTTTTTGGATTTGATTTTCATTACTTTATTTTTGTTGGTATTAACAATCATACCCATCTTGGAGTAGAAATCTTGGGAGGATTCTAAGATGCTTTTCGAGATCATCACGGCTATTGGTTAGAAGAACAATATCGTCAACATAAAGGAGAAGAGAAATGACCATACCTGTGAGCTTGGGGCCATCACATCTTGTAGCTTCCAAACACTCTTCTAATTTATCAATGTAAATGCCAAAAAGGGTAGGGGATATGGGATGCCCTTGCTTAACTTCGATATTTCATTTAGTTACTTCTGACCATCTCTCGTTGGTCCTAAGTTTGGAAATAGCATTCTCGTATAGCCTAGTCACAACAATCCTCAACTCAATGTGAACCATTATCTCTTCTAGCCTCTTCCATAGCTTGTCGCAAGGAACTATGTCAAAATATTTTCTAAAGTCAACAAAACAAGAGAAGGGATCAATTTTATTATGATGAAATTCCTCTATAGTGATCCTAAGAGTAACAATATGATCTATTGTTGAGTGATGTCTCATGAAATCTTATTTTCCAAAATGAGCCCATATAGTTTCGATAAAATGTGGCTAATCATAATGGTCTTGTAATTAGAGCGAATGTTTTTTTCCCACTTTTAAAGATAGGCATAATAAGACTTTGCTTCCCATTCCTAGGAAGCTTTCAATATCCCTAGATTTCCCATTAGCAAGTTTCTTAATCCCGAACTCAACGTCTTCTAAAAAAATATCCTCCTCTATAGGAGTGTTCAAGATGACACCCATGGTGTTAGGGGAATTATAAATATTCTTAAGATATATATCTAGTTCTTTAAGGAGACCAAATTATTTTCTTTCATTTCACGAATACAAATTTGCCTCTAAAACTTCTTAAGCTCAACTTTAGAAAGGTGAACAAGATGCTCTTGCATCCTATTTACATAGTATCATTTCTTCCTTTAGATAATAGCTTTGTACATATTAATTTTTTCAATCTTTATAGTTTTGTTAGGAGAATATTTGATCGCTTTCCTAGAAATTTTACAATCATTATCATACAAAGTGTTGGAAGTTTTATTATTTTTTTTATAAGACACCTAAGTAGAGAAGTTGTTAATGGTAGTGGAAATTATTGTAGTAAAAATGTGGTAGATGTGATCAATGTTATAATTATATGTTAAGAAAGCTAAATCCCTTTTTAAGTCTTTCAAGAAGAGATCCATTTTTCTTTTGTCAAAACAAATGTGCCTTTGAATCCCACAATTACGTTGCATGTGGTTGGTGTGCATGTAAAGGTTTAGAGTTAAGTTTAGGGATTTGTAGTGAGAATTAGGCTTATGATTGGTTAGGAGGTCAAGATTTACAATAAATTTGATAACATGATTATCAAATATCACATAATCCACAACATTACTATCGAGCCCATGAATACAAGTCATTTGTCAGAGGTTGGCCACCTATTAATTTTATTACAAATTATCAGGTCTTGGGAGCTATGGAGCTTGATTATCTTGATACCCAATAATTTCTCGGTTATGTCTTTAGAATTCCTTTTGAATATACTAGCTACTTCAGAGTCTTCATGTAGCGATAAAGGATTAGGGTGAAATTTATTACTTAGGAGAGTAGCTTGGTTAGTAGTGGTTCTAGTGTAAAGTACCATAGCAAGAGGATATTACCTTCATTCCTTATACTATGGATATCCTATTATAAGGTATTAAAGAGGAGTTTCTTATATAGGTTTTCCTTCTTATAGGAGGTAGAGTTGATAGGAGAAAAATAAAAAATTGTGAGATAAATCCTATTGGTGTTAGAGTCAAATATTGATCCAGATGTACTAGTTGAGGGGATTGATCTTATGAAGTCGAATGTGAGGAGAAATAATTTTATATATATATAACAAGCTATTCCACAAAAACCTATATGAGAGGATTTCTTGTTCTAGACTGACCAAAGAATGAATTCATCAATGTGGGGGACCTTACATTCATCATGCTCCCAAGTTTCAACTAAGAAGATAAGATCAAAATCACTTGGGATCTGACTTAACATAGGACCTCTATGCCATGGAAAACCATGATAGTAGAAGAAGATCTAGAGTGTTCCCAATTTGTATTTATCACTCTTATTTTGGTGTCTATCTCTAATAATAGCTTTCCTAGTTCTCATGATTTCCCATTTTGCCTTTCTTTCTTACCTTCTTTACCTTTTGAACCTATTTCCTTAGTTCAACTTGGTCTTATGGAATAAGATCCTCATTTATAAAGATTCCCATTTCCTTAGTTCAACTTGGTCTTACGGAATAAGATCCTCATTTATAAAGATTCCCAACCCTTTTAGGTTTGGAGATTTATTAAGTATATATAATTTATGGTCATTACAGCTTACCTTAAGAAGAATCTATTTATGTGTGTGCTTGAGTATCTTTCCCACCATTTTAGCTTGTGTTAGATAAGTTGTTTGAATTTCTTACTTAGTTTGTAGGTTTTTTTTTACCATTTCTATTGTTCCATCATTATTTTGCACTATTATATCAACAATTTTAAGGTCTAGGGCTCTTTTATGGTGCTCATGATCTAGTGGGATAAGAAGTTTGTGAGGTTCTCACAAAACAGGTTGGACATGGCTCATAGCCTCTTTTGAAAGATACCTCGTAGGGAAGTGATCTCTTGGACTATGTTTTGGGTAGAATTTGCATAGAATGGGCTCGTTGACAGATCCTTCAAATTGTTTAAGGAAATGCCTCAGCTGAATATGGTTTCGTGGAATGTAACATTTTTAGGATTTGCAGAGAATAGGCTTGGTGAGGAGAAAATGAAGCTCTTTGTGCAATTTGAGCGTGTTGAGGAAGAAGAGAAAGTCGAAGAAACATATGAGATATTTATAAAAAATACTAGTGGTGATTCTTCCCCACTATGGATCGAGGATTTGGACTTGGTGGAAAATATGAAGCAACCTATTGAGAATAGGTTGGGCATCCGTGTGAATACTTAGTGTCTATGTTTTGAAGGGAATATGCTTTAAGATACTACTTAGATGAAGTAATACCACATATCTAGGAACTCTACCATTATCTTAAACTTGAGGTTGAGAGGAGGTAATCCATGACTCAAAAACCCTAACGGTTTTGCCTCTATCAAGGATATGGTACAAGGAAATGCATTCAACTTAGTAGATGAACTTCAATTCAACCTTGGACCCTACATTGTAGAACAAATGCAACAAGTATCAACCATGGAGGTTAATCACTCCCACTTTTTTGCTCTCCAATCCACGGTTGTAGTATGCATGTTCAATGGATTTTGGCCTAGATATGATGCCTTACACTAGTGGGTCCTTTCATCCAAATACTAATGTGAGATTTTGTTTATGTTCCAAAGGTGTTTTTATTGTCCAATATGACACAAAGGAAGATTTGGAGAAAGTTTTAAATGAGAGGCCTTGGTTTTGGAGAAGAGTTGGGCTCTTCATCACCCCACGGTTCCTAGATTTTTATGCCACAAAAATGGCGGTCTCAACAATTCCTGTATGGGTAAGATTATCAAATCTCCCCCTCTTTCTAGAACCTCAACATTCTAGAAGAAATTGGAAACATTCTATGAAAATTCAAAAAGATGGACCTCAAAAGAAGAGAGAAAGTCCATTTACCTTTGTCAAAATGTGTAGAGATAGCCCAGAACAAAGGTCTACCTAATCACATTCAATTAAAACATTAAAACTTTCATTGGATTTAAATATTATACTATGAGAACATGACATTCATATGCCCAATATGTTTCCAAACAGGGCACTTCTAGAAGACATGCCCTTAGGCAAAAGAGCTTCCAAAAAAGAAAAAGCATCAGGCGCATAAATCAAAAGGATAGAAACCATTTGATCCTCACTTGTTAGATGAAGATGAAGAAGAAACCAAGGAAAACCATCTGAATCAAGCAGTAGTGGACACATAGGTCCAACAAGGTTCTGAATCCTAGATGCATAATGACATTGAATCACAAGAGATCTAGGCATTAGAGCAACAAAAAAACAAGGTACATACATAAAATGGGATGTGAGGTACAAGGAGAGCTCATGTTCTTGAGAGCTCGGACTCAAACAAAGAACCATACCAAAGACAACAATATGCAAAGAAGCGTTGGTTCTAGTTGGTCTGAACTCAAGGGGATGGTAGAAAGAACAAAAAAGAAAGGCAATAAAGAGAAGTTAAGTGATTATTATCACACTTAACTTCAAAGTTTCATATGTAATTTTTGTTTTTAAGTTTTCTTTCTCTTTAGCTCATAAACCGAGAGGTTTATCTTATGGGATGTTTTACAACATATGAAGAATGTAATTTTTTTCCTTGGTTCAAAAAAAAAATTATGAGTCTTTTCCCCTTGGAAAAAATATATTGTATCTGAGCTATAGAAATAAAATTTAAAGATATTTATTTAGCCTAAAAAACACTAAACCCAAGCATTCCAATAATTAAAAGCTATTCATTGTTTTAACTATCCTAGCGCGTAAACCCCATAGGCACCGAAACGATTACAGGCGACAGAGATCAAATAACCTGTAGTGATGTACCCATGTAGAGATTATCTGTAGAGATATGCGCACATAAAGATCAAACGAGCCACAAAGAACAAATGATCTGATATAAATGAAAAATGAAACAACTTAGTTAAAATATATAAATAAGGTTTTATAATAAAATAAAGAGTTGGATAACTTTAAAAAAATCATGAAATGAATTATATTATGAAATTCTATTTAAATTTGGTTTTCATATAGGGCTTATGATGTTCTAAGGTTTCAAGGTTTCAGAATCACCACCACCGAAACTGCATTTTCCTGCTTATGCAATTGATAGACAATCTTGATGCCACTCTACGGCTGATTGGGAACATGTCAAGCTCTCCTGGGGGAGGGGGGTCTGCCTTCTCCTTCAAATCTATGGTAAACGGTGCTCATTGCCCCTCCAATGGTCCATCCTCCAGCACATGGCATCGAAAGGGTAAGGAAGTAGATTCACCATCTCAGGGAGCTCAATTACAATCCAGAATGTGGGGCCACTACCTCCCAAAGGAAGCTAAAAACCTGCGACTAGTGGTCCCCAACCACTACATGGAACAATGCCAACAATTTATGCAATATCATGTGATAGTTTGTAAATTTATGGGCATTTGGTCCAATGAGTCAAATATTCTTAGATGGATCCAACTCAAATGGAAACCAAAAGCTCCATTTTATCTTCACCTCCAAGTAAAGGGTTTCTTCATAATGATCTTTGAGGATTTGGAAGACCAAAAGAGAATTTTGGACAACGGGTCTTACTTCATGAATAATGCAGGGTTATTCATGAGGCATTGAGAACCTAGCTACAACTTGAAGAAGGAAGAGTTCTTGGTAGCGCTTATTTGGGTTTGAATTTACTCTTTGCTAGAATATTTTTGGGAGATGGAAAACCTCGAATCAGTTGGTAATGCCAATGGAATTTTTTGCAAGTCTTGGAGATCACCAACCACCAACAGTTCTCATCCTATGCCAGAATCTGTGTTTACATGAAAATATCACAACCCCTTACAGAATCAGTTGACATTGAGTATCAGGATGAAGTTTGGTCTCAACCATTGGACTACGAACATTTCCCCTTAAAATGTAGATTTTTTCATGAGTATGGGCACCTATTTTGTGATTTCCCTCAGCGGTAGCAAGAGATACCCTCTCCTTCAGCTAATCCCCCCCAAAATGGTTTTTAGGAAGTTCCAAAATGATGCCCTTTAGCCATTAAAGGTCCTCCCACTAATTCTATGATGTTCCCTCCTTTGGAGGTCCTTAATTGCTCATCTAGGAATTACTTTGCTCTTCTAGCAGATTCTGGTGAAAATGATCAGCCAAAAGCACCTGAAGTTGTGTCTCAATCTCAGGCAGCAATGCAGGTGGAAGTGGGTCCAGAAAACCCTAAGAAAAAATAACCAAGCGAAATAAAATCATTGGAAGAGCTATCGACTGGTACAGAAATTCAACGAGTCCTCACCCAAGCCTAACAAGGCTTAGAGCACGAAATAAAAATGGATCAACTCAATTCCAATGAGCGGCTTATGATAACTTTCCTACGGAACTAGGGAAAACCTAGATTGAAAGACATTCCTTAATAACAACTAGATCAATTCCACTGGATCTATAAATAATGGGAACAACATCAAACTCCTATGGAATCCCCCCCACACCTGATATTGGCTTTCTGTAATGAGGAAACACCCAGTAAGTGTGCTAAATCCAGGTTGAGGTCTAGAAAGAAGGTAAGAAAACCCACTAGCAAAGTGATTAGAGAAGCAGGGTTGATCTTAGTTAGCTTAGGACAAACCAATAGCATCACGAAATACTACCGAGATCTCTAAATCCTCCTCAATGAAGGTGGTGTCTTGGAACATAAGGGGCCTTAACTCAAAGGGAAATTTGAGGTACTTGAGAGATAGAATTCAACAAAAAATCCCAAATATCATAGTCTTGAAAGAAACTAAGGTAATGTAGAAGAAACTAAGTGAAATCGTGAGAAGAATCTGGCCTATGAAATAATGTATGGCATTGGATCCCAAGGGTAGTGCACGAGGGCTGGGATTCCTATGGGACTCCAGATCTATCTCCTTCGGGGCCTAGATAGGTTTCCCTAACACTCTTTTAGGCCAATTTGAATGTATAGGCTCCTCAAATATGGTTTGGTTAGCACGGGTTTATGGTCCTATTCTTCCATCAGTGAAGCCAACTTTTCTTAGCAGTTTACGATAGCTAAAGGAGATTCTAGGTGCGGACAATTGGATTCTTGCAGGATATTTCAATTTGATCAAGGATTTGGGTGAAAAGAAAGGAGGAGTTTGACAATTGGATCCTATCTCTCTCTCGTTTCGGGATACTATTCAAGATATTAGAGTAGAAGAAATTGATTTCATTAATGGCTCTTTCACGTGGAATAATCGACGAGGGGGAAAACACCATATTGCCTCATGTCTGGATCACTTCCTTACCTCAGATGATATCCTCCAGTAGGACCTATATTTTTAAGCTTAAATCCTTCCATGCATGGGATTAGATCATTGGCCTATCTGTTGGGAAATTGACTTGAGGATGGCCCCAAGGAATAAACCTTTCCACTTTGAATCTTTAGCTAGAAAGAGATGAATTCATTGCAAAGTTAGTGGAATGGTGGAAGGACATCAACGTGATGGGGAAATATCATATGGAAAATTTCTAGATGAAATTGAAAGAAGTTAAAGCCTAGGATTAAAGCTTGGAATCATTCTAAATTTGGAAATATTCATCACAAAAAGAGGCATTTGGAGGAGGCAATGTGGTTAATCTAAAAATGGATCATCCTTGAAGGTCGAACTAAAACTCTTGTTGCACAGGAGGGTCAGGTCCTAAATGATCTAGAGGAAAGGAGAAAGCTGGAGGAAATCTTATGGAGGAAAATATCAAGGATCCAATGGCTTAAAGAAGGTGAGTGAAACAAAAAATTCTTTTATAGGACTATGTTAAAGCACCAGCATTTTAACATGATATTTTCTCTCATGGATTGGGAGGTTAATGAATTTTTCAACATGAGGAGATTTCAGAAGAGCTGATCACCTACTTCCAAACCTTGCTCACAGAACCAAGGGTAGAGTGAAGTGGGACCATCTCTAGAATTAGGAAATGCATTCCCCAACTAATTTGAAAAGATCAGAATGAGGCTCTTATGAGGGATATCTCATACATAGAAGTTGAAGAGGTTGTTCATGTGCTCCCCTCAAACAAAGATTTGGGCCCTAATGGACTTACCTCAAAGTTCTTTAAAGATGCCTGACACTTTCTTGTGTTAGAGATCCATGAATTGGTCGAGGAATCCCACCATTCCCAAAGAATATGGTTGTGTATGAATTCTACATTTATCATGCTCATCCCAAATAAATGTGTTGCATTGGATCCTAATGGGTTCAGACCAATTTCCCTATGTAACATTATTTACAAAATTATTTCATGCATTTTAGTCAAGAATCTCAAACCTTTACTGAAAATCATTATCATACCTGAGTAATCAGGCTTCGTGGAAGGTCAGAAAATTATGGATGGTATCCTAGTAGCTCATGAGGTAGTCAATTCTCTATCCTCATCCAGATCTCCAAGTACGCTTATTAAACTTGACCTCTCTAAAGCTTACGACTGTCTGAATTGGAATTATCTCCTGTCTATTCTAGATGATTTTGGTTTCTCTCATTCCTAGATCGCTTAGGTTAAACATATGATCGAGACTCCATTCCACTCCATCCTCGTCAATGGTTCACCATCTCGCACTTTTCAAGGTTCTAGAGTTTTGAGATGAGGGTATCCTCTCTCCCCCTTTATTTTTATTATTGCAGCAGAGGGTCTGGGATGTCTCATTAAATCTTCATCTGATTGCCATCATCTTCAGGGCTTAAGGCTTTCTCTCGAGCCCCCTCCTATAATGCATCATAAATTTGTTGATGAGAACATGTTACATTCGAATCTAAATTTAAAAGAAGCTAAGAAAATTGGCTTTATCCTTGAGGAATTTTAGGAGGACTCGGGCACAATTATCAATGAGAGAAAATATGATATTTTCATTTTCAATACCCACACAAGGGTGCAAATTCGTCTGGCTTGGACCCTTGGCTTTTTAATCAGTTTGTTTCCTAGTAATTATCTGGGAGTCCCCTTGGTCTCTAATTCTCTAAGAATAACATGTTGGAAAGAGTTGTTGAGCCATATTGATAAAAATATGTCTAGCTGGACCTTCAAGGTTTTGAACTCTACTGGTCGGTTAGTCCTTTTAAGAGCAGTCCTGCAAGCTATTATGATCTATAAATTTTCAACATTCCCAGCCCCTCATAGAATTTACAAGGAATTAACAACCAAGTTTCAGATATGTCTTTGTTCGGTGTCACAGATCAGTCATAAGTGGGCTTAGGTGGTCTCGGATAAATTATGCAAACCCAAGATCCACGGTGGTCACAACATGAAATATCACAAGATCTTATCAAAATCTTTCGGTGCAAAAATTTGGTGGACAGGAGATATGGAAGACCCTCTGGTCATTCAAATGGATTAGCTGGCGGCCATTACCCTTTGTTCGATCACCAAAATTTGTCGAATGGCTCCTCTATCTAGAATATTAATTTAAAAGCGAATCAAGTTATTATAAAGGATAATGGATTTTGGGAAGTTAGGAATAGATGTAAAGCCAGATTTTGGGAGGAGGCTTGGATGCAATACCCCAAGATAAACAAAGAAGGGCACTTCTGGGATATCCAAACATCCACCTCTCAACTAGGAGTCATGTAGGTCAAGGAATTCTTGAAAGATACCGATAGGTCATCAAAATGGAGAGTTTGGAGATCCCCAACGCACTGGCTAGAACATAATCCCCTTTTCGACTGGGAGGCCCGAGTCTTGATCCTCCAACACAAACCTATATTAAACAATCGAGAACCAAATGAAATCAGATGGGGTTATATTCAGAGAGGTATGTTTTCTCTCAAGGAAGCATATTCTATTCTTTCTTCTTCTGCAAATCTAAATCCAAATCTTTTATGGAAAAAAATTTGGTATTCTAGGCTATGGCCAAAAGTTTCATTCTTTCTCTGGTTAATTGGGCATGGAAAAATTTTTACTTGGGAAACTATTAGGAAAAAAGGGTATTTGTGGTCCTTCTCAGTGTCCTCTTTGTTATAACATGGAGGAAACAACATACCATCTCCTTAAATTTTGTTCGGTGGCAGTGGATATATGGGACCGAATTACCGCATTTTTCAGGGCTATGGATTGATCTAAAAATATTATGAGAGATTCACTGGAGACATGGCGTTGGATGCTATTCAAGAATCTCATAGTGAATAGAGCGTGGTGTCTTTCATAAGGATTTTTCCTATGGAAACTTTGGAAAGCGAGAAACAAAGCAGTGTTCCACTCAGAGATCATCAGGGCTGATGAGGTTAGTGAAGTAATAAAATATCACATCAACGAATCCATATCTATTTCCCGTTAGTCAGAGGAGGATTGGAAAATTGAGGGTAGGGAGAAAGAAATTTGGAATGTCTTGGCTCATAGCCTAGATTATCTTGCACCACCGTCCGTTCACCTGATACCTTCCTTTACCCCCTGCCTGGGCTTTTTAAGCTAAACTTTGATGGTGCTTCTAAAGGAAACCTTGGATCGACTGCCCTTGGTGGTTTAACTCGTAATGATAAGGGGAAAGTCATGATTTTTTTGTGGCCTTGTGCAGAATCTCTACCAATAATGTTTCTAAATTCCTCATGTTGGAGAAAGGGATTCAAATTGGAACATAAATGGTATTGACTAAATTGCAAGTCTCCGGGGATTCCCAAATCACAATTTCTATGTTGCAGAAGTTTATTAATGGGTCTCCCCTAGATAAGGTGATGAAAATATGGAGACTTGAGCTTATTGGAGAACATATACACTCTTGGATTTCCTCCTTTGACTATGTAGTCATGGAGCACATGGGTCACAAAGGGAATAAGGTGGCTGATAGGTTAGTTAATTGGGGAAGTGATCATCAAGGTCATAAATTTCTCAATCACTGACCTTTAAACTCACAAAATTCCCACCTTGAGGAGTTTAGTAGGATAATGGCTTCGAAATAGGCATCCATGATGGGGGTTATGAACATCAACGATACCCATATGCATGGGTTATGATGATGAACATATGAAAAATGGTGTGGAGGTCGGTCACCTAATCATCCCATTACGTTAGCAGTATGGGGGAATTAACGGTGCGATGTGTGAGTTTTCAATCAATCTCTTCAAGATTGAGAGTGGGTGAGTGTCATTGGTATATGGAAATTGTTGATCTCCAAGTTTGGTATTATGCTCTGACAATTTGGTGGTTAGTTTTTCAAGGATTGAGCTCTGGTGGTCTCGCATGTTTCTTTGGTTGGTGGTTTGCCTGGGAATGGTGGCGATTTCATGGCCATCATCTCCTCCTCAACCTCCGAGTTATAAAAATGATAATTTCCCTTTCTTGTTTGTGGTTTCCTTATTTTTTCAAAGGTTTATGTGAATTGTTTCTGGTTATCAAGCCGACCCTCGAGCCCTTTCGCGTGGTGTTAGTCAATTCTCTTCCTCGAGCTCTTGTGCTTGCAAGGGTGTCTATGTATCTTTTCAACCGGTATTATTCTTAGTTCTCCTATTTTCATAGCCTTTCTGTCGCCTCTCACTACTGACAACTGGGTGAACAGTTATTGGGGTTGGCAGGGTCGGGGGAGGAGGGGGCCAGTGTGGGATAGTCCTAAGGTGTCTACGACACCTGGTTATTAGGGGGGTTTGTGCCGAGTGGGTTGGTGGTTGGATGTCCCATCACATGATCTACATATTTTTTTCTTACTTCTTCCTCTAATAGAGGTGTTGGAAAGATTCTGGTATGCTTGTTGTGTTTCCTATCTATGGTCTCATTTTTAATTCCCAGAGGTTGAGATAGTGGGTTGGAATTTCCTCGTCATCAAAGTATTATGGCTAATTTAGGGTTGTCTATTTCTTTGCTACATATTTTGGTGCGTTGCATGGTGAAATTTTTTGCTGATGTTCTTGTCTCCGAAGAGTTTTCCCGGGCTTTCATAATGTGACCTATGCCGCATAAATCCCACTCCAAAACCCACTCGAAGGGAATTTTGGCTAGCCACAGGGAACACTGTAAGCATTTGAAGGTGGTGGTGGTGGACCAGGTGCCTAAGAGTTCAAGGTGGGGAGGTAAAATAGCTGGTAGCATGGGTCGGGTGGTCTTGGGGGACTATGGTGGCAGGAGTGTATTGAGAGAAGCTTGAGGTGGGTGAGTATTGAGGATTGGGAAGTTGGGCAGTGTGATGCATGGGGGCGGAGCTGGTGGATGAGGTAGGATGCATTGGTCAGGGCGTACAGGGGTTGCTAGTCAACACCATTCCTCTGAGGATTTTCAGGACCTGGTCCAGTCTCTTCTGGGTCAATAAGAAATTCATGATAAGGCTAGGAAGGAAGACATGAACCTGTCATTGCTACACTCAACTAGTTGCATTACTTTCAATGCCATGTTTGGGAGAGGATCAGGGAAAACTTTAAGGATGGAAATTTATCTCAATGTTTAGAAACCTTGGCGAATACCACTAGTCCATAATATGAAATCTATAAAATGTTTGGAGATATTTTTGTAAAAATATTCAAATTTTTATAATATTTTTATATAGTCTATATATACTGTTTTGGCGATTTTTACGGTAAAATAATTTCATTCTATAAAATTTGGGCGAATCATAAAAAAAATGGAAATTAGCGAATCTTTTTTTTGGAAAAAGTATAGAAAATTAGCCCATGGGCGAATATTAGCCCCTAAAATTTTCCATGAAGAGGATCGTGGTGGTATGGCATGGTCAAAAGTTGCTATCTAAAAAGGTGGAAATGTTGGAGACATGGATGGCTCGTTTCGGTCATCACTTCCAATGCACTTACCACGCCCCTCCTCCTCTATGGATTGGACCAAATAATCCTGTCCCTATTACCTCTAATGATTAAACATGGTTATAGGTGTTCTACTTGTTTTATTTTTTTTTTGGTGCTTTTGGCCTACTAAGTTGTGGAATGTCTCTAGTCGTACTTATGTTTATTTTCTATATGTTGCTAGTGGTAGTCAATAAACCTATTCGGGGTGAGACTCCCTACATTTTGATTCCTATGTACTTCTTTTTTGGTGAATGAATAGAACCTTGATTTACAAGAAAAATAAATATGAAAGGAATTAATTGGTTATCCTTGTGATATCAAGAAAATGAAAGATAAAAAAATATCTCTTTTATAATGTAGTACCAAAGTCTATATTAAATGTGAGTTGCAAAATATTATTACACTATTAATTTTTATTTATAATAAGTTTTTTTTAATCTTTTCAAATATAGAAATAAAATTTAAATGAATCAAGTAACCTCTCTCTCTTAATATAGTGAAGGGTAATTTTAATAAACTCTAACCTTTAGTATTATAATAACTAATTTTAAATTAAAATTGTATTTTGATAATGAAATTAAGAATAAAACCAGTATAGATTTATTTTAGCCATACCAACACTCGAGAGGGACCAAATGTCATTTTATGTAAATATTTTTTTTAGAATGAAAAACTTGAAAAAATATTTACACGTCAAGATATTTAATCCCTTTTAGTTCTTTGTATTTATTGTTTTATGTTAAAAATTAAATGAGTTACACATTTTCCTTTTATTAGGAAATACCTACATTATTTACCTTTAATTATTTTTTCTTGTTTAATATTGAAATATTTTGTTAAGGTAAACATTAACACACAACACACACACACACACTCTTTTTGTATATATATAGAGAGTTCATACTAAAATATATTAGTTAATACAATTTATTTAAGTTTTATATTGAGATATTTATAAGAGAAATATATATTTTTTTTAAATTACTTTATCTCTATAAAGTTTTGCGGTGAAGGGTAAGAAAGAACTGGTATGAAAGTTAAAGAAGTCTCTGTATGGGTTAAAACAGTCACCAAGGATGTGGTATCGGAAATTTGATACATTTATATGGGGACTTGGCTTCAGAGAAGCAAAGAAGATCATTGTGTATTTTAAATTAATTGGTGACCGTGTTATTTATCTGGTCTTGTATGTGGATGATATGTTGCTGGTTGGAAATGACAAAGAAATTATCCAGGATTTGAAGACCCAATTGTCCTCCAAATTCGACATGAAAAATCTTGGTGCTGTAAACTATATTTTGGGCATGGAAATTAAAAGAGATCGAGCAAAGAGGAAGCTCTAGTTAAACCAGAGGAAGT
>APFE031469959.1:0-15510 GCA_000404065.3 Pinus taeda
ATATGATACCTTTATATTCGTCTTGATAACCTACATTTCTTGTTCCATCTCTGTCAGGATATCCTATGCAATCAATACCCTGTTCACTGGATTACTCTAGCTGATAGGACTATTACAACCCCACCCACAAAGTGCCTCAAATGAGCTCATCATCAATGACTCCTAATACCCATTTTTGTAAAAAGAATCTACCAGTGGAAGATATTCCTCCCACTTCCTCTATTAATGCGTAACATACATTCTTAGCATGTCCTCTAGAATAATGTTGACCTTTTCTGACTTTCCATCTATTTGTGGATGGTAAGTTATACTAAAGCCCAACTCTATACCCAAAACTGCAAACAACTCCTTCCAAAACCTGGAAGTGAAGTTGGCATATTTCTCTGATATGATCATGTTAGGAACACAATGTAATCTCACGATATCCATAATGGAGAGCTAAGCTATCTTGTTATCTGAATTAGTAGACTTCACTGGAATGAAGTGAGCTACCTTGGTTAATTTTTCAACCACAACCATGATGGAATTATGTTTTCTATATGTCCTTAAAAAAATTGTAATTAAATCCATGGAAATGACCTCTCATTTCCACTCTATAATTATATTCAGCTATAATAAACTACCTAGATGCTTGTAATAAATCCAAGCATCTAGCCACAAAATCAACCACTTCCTTTTTCAAGGTCAACCAGTAGTAAAACTTCTTCACAACTATCACAATCTTCTGATATCTTGGGTGACTTGAATATGGCTTTGCATGAAATTCCCTCAAGATAATCTTCTTGAGTTCACTATTGTCTAGCACATAGATCCTATCCCTAAACTTGACCAAGCTATTTATTGTGAAATTATGATCCACATCTTGCTCACCTATACCCTATTGTTGTAATCTATGTTTAAGCTGTCAATATCTATCATCATGTTACCCTTCCTACAAGATCAGCTTCTGCAAGTCTATCCCATATGAACTCATAGTTGAAATGTGATTTATCTACACTCTTCTGCTAAGAGCATTTGCAACCCTATTCTCCTTACCCTTGATGTACCTGCTATTGAAGTCAAACTCTCTGAGCGTAGCCAACTATATAGCTTTCTTGAAATTCAGATTAGGTTGGTCAAGCAAGTATCTTAGCCCATTGTGATGACCCATCAGAATGAATCTCCTACCAGGAAGATAACATCTCCACATCCTCAATGCATGAAATATTGCTGCCAACTCAAGATCATGACTCACATAGTTCTACTCATGCTCATTCATTTTCCTTGACTCGTAACATACCACCTACCTCACCTACATCAGGATTCCACCAAGTCCTCTCTTGCAAGAATATGTATACACCATGAACCCTTTATCTAGATCTGTAATCTTTCAAACTGGAGCATTTGTAAGAAAATGCTTCACCTACTCAAAACTAACGATGCATTCCTCTATCCATTCAAATTTCTTTCCTTTCCTCTACAATGACGTAATAGGATAGGAAATCCATGAAAGGTTCTTGATGAACCTCCTATAGTATCATGCTAGTCCCATGAATGATCTCACTTCATCCACATTCCTAGGAGTTGCCCATTCCATGATAGCTCCGATATTTTTTAGGTCCACTAATATACCTTCTTTGGAAATAACATGCCCCAAGTAATGAACCTATGTCTAAAAGAGACTACAGTTACTAAGCTTGGTATACAACTGATGCTCTCTCAATAATCTTAACACTGAAGCCAGGTTTTTTGCATGCTCTTGCTCATTCTTAGAATATATCAATATATCATTAATGAATATTATTACAAACTTGTCCAAATAAAGACGCAACACACTATTCATCAAACACATGAAAATAGTTGGAGCATTAGTCAAACCAAAAGGGACCACAACAAACTCATAATGCCCATAATTGGTCTAGAATGCAGTCTTGTAGATTTCCTCTTCTTTGATGCATACCTGATGGTATCTTGATCTCAAGTCAATCTTTGAGAACATTGTTTCTCCCTTCAACTGATCAAATAAGTCATCAATCCTCGACAACAAATACCTATTCTTGATAGTGACCTTGTTCAACTATCTGTAATCAATGCACAACCTGAGAGTACCATCCTTATTCTTTACAAGTAATATTATTACACCCAAAGACGATACACTTGGCCTTATGTATCCCTTATCAAGCATTTCCTTCAGCTACAACTTTAGTTCCACTAACTTTGGTGTGCTCATCCTGTAAGGTGCCTTTGATGATGGTGTTGTTCCTAGTATCAACTCAATATAGAAATCCACTTCCCTATGAGGCAGCAACTCTATAATCACTACTGGAAATACATCCTGAAATTATTGCAAAATAATATATTTATTCTAGACTTCTGCATCCTCAACAACCTTACCTTTTTCATTGGAAACATGCATTGTGAACAATACACACCCTTTCCTGCAACTGCGCTTTGTTTGCATAGCTATAACCATTCTTACTAATGTGGGCTTCTTATTTCCCTACAAGATTCTCTTTTCTTCATCACCATCCAAGCAATCAATAGCCTTCTCATAACAAAAATAGTTACCAACCAAACAAGAGAATTACCGATTACCCATGTTTTTGAGGTACCAAAAAAATAACCTCATTTTGAAAAGTGGTTATTCAGAACACACCTTTTTTTTAAGCATATTTTTGACACTTTAAATTTTCTTATATATTAAGTATGAACATTTTTTTTTAGTGTTACTGATTTTCATGTTGATTTTAGAAAGTGTTGATGCAACATCAAAACATTTTTTTAGAAGGCTTATTTTTGACACTTTAAATTTTTTATGTATCAAGTATGAAATTTTTTTTTAAATGTTAGTGATTTTCATCTTGATTTTGAAAAGTGTTGATGCAGCATGAACCCTTTTTGTTTAAAGGAATTATTTTTTACATTTAAATTTTCTAATGTATTAAGTGTGGATATATATATTTTTTAATGTTAGTGATTTTCATGTTGGTAATAAAACATAAAAATAAATAAAAAAACATGACAAAAAAATAATAATAATAATAAATAAAAAAAAACTTGTAAAAATAGAAAATTTAAACAAAAAATATGAAAAATGAGAATATTCCAAAAGACGTATAATTAAGGAAAAAAAAACATTTTTTTAAGTTATATATCTATACTATATATAGGCCCAGTTTTTCTTTTGTTTATATATATATATTATATATATATATATTATTATATATAAATATATATAATTTAACCTTTTATAATTATCTGGTTTTTTATTTTGTTTTATTTTTTAACTTGAAAAAAATATTTTTGATCTTTTTGTCAATGTTTTTTTTTTTGTGTTTTTCCGTTATTCTTTTTATTTTTTTCAATATTGAACTTTTTGTTTTCTTTTATATTGTTTCATTATATTATTATTATTATTTTCTTAGGGTCTGTGTCGATGCTCGCCTAGCAACCCGGTCCCATTATGTGCAATTTGATAATTGATTTTACATTTTCATTATAATGAATAGAGTTTGTCCTCACAATGTGTCAATTTCATGATCGACCTTTAAGTTTTCATTACAATAGGTCGAGTTCACCTACACTGCGTGTCAATTTGATGGTTGATTTTTAAATTTTTGTTGCAATGTATGAAGTTGTCTTAGGCTAAGATTTTAAAATTTCTATACATTTAGCATTTAAAAAATAAATTACTCTTGGTATAATAACTCTTTCAATCAGTTGTTTATTTTTAAAGTTTTTTTAGTCATAATTTTTTTCCATAATGTCAGACTTGAAATATTTTGAAAACTTAAGATTTTTTTATAGTCATAATCTTTGGTTTTAATTCCATGGTTGAAAAATTATCAATATTTTAATCTTTTCTAAGTCATGATATTTTATCTTTAATGCTATGGTTGAAAACAATTATAAGTATTTTTTCTTTAGCACCATGCTTGAAAATTGTTGGAATTTTAAAGTTTTTCAAAGACGTGATATTCTAAATTTAATGTCATCCCTAAAAATTGTTGGAATTTTAAGGCTTTTCAAAGACGTGATATTTAATATTTAATGTCATGCTTGAAAATTGTTGGAAATTTAAAGTTTTTCAAAGTCATGATATTTTATTTTTAGTGTCTTATTAAAAAATGATAAAAAAATTATCTTGAAAAAACAATATGTTATTCTAGCATCAACACTTTTCGTTTTCAGAGTGTCTTTTGCACAAAAAAAAATTGTTTTTACTATCATTTTAAAATGTTGAAAATTTACCCCAGAAAAAAAAATAGTATTCCAGCATCAACACTTTTTGTTTCTAGCCTATTTTTTCATGTTTTTTTGGGGTGTTTTGGCTAGAGTTCTCGTTTTGAGGTAATAGTTCTCGTTTGATCGGTAACTTTGTTAACAATCTACCTTGGTCATCTGAAGATACAACCAATCCATACGTAGAGGCATAATGTATGATCCCAATGGAAGCACATTTAGATGTGTTGATGTAGACATACAATTCAAATAAATTCACAAGCTCTCACCCAATGATGAAGGCTTTTCTTAGTACCTGTAGCCAACTGAACCAACCAAAACTCTGCAACACTTGTTTTCTCAAACCACACTTATGCATCAGGTCACGATTAACATAAATATAACTAGATCTAGGGTCAATCAAAATATAAGCAACTTGATCGTAGAGCTTACCTTCCATCTCAATAATGGATATATGTTGATTCGCCTACTTGTTATCAAATGTTACATAAATCCGAGGAATACTCTGGCCCACATCCCCAACTTCGTGCACCTCTTGAGAATGCTAGATCTAAGATTTGTCACCATGATACAACATATAATCCTTCTTGCGATGATCTTTGCCAAAAATCCAATATTGTAACTCTCCCCTACAATCATCTCTATTTTGCAGCTCTCTAGGTTGAGATCCATGTCCCTTCTCTACTACATTAAACTTCTTATAAGGAACACCATTTTCTTTCTCACTTGCATCCTAAGGTCTTCCATTCTTTGGTGGCCACTTTTCTTTAGTATTTTCATTCCCTTTTGACTTAAAATTACGCTTTGATTGCTCATAAAAATGCTTCAACTTTCCAATGACTTCCTCCGGTGACTGAGACTCATCATACTCAATTTGATCCTTGAATGTTAATGGCAGTCCATTGTTGAATCTGTTATCACTTAGGTTGTCCTTAGTCTCCTGTAGGGATACGGCCGAGGTAACCACAAACCAATCTTTGGATTGCAAGTTCTAGCCCACCTGCAATCAGAGAGGGCTCTCTCTTAATGATTTAGCTTTGTTGATGATGATTTTAGGCTAGTTGTTGGGTTCAGGGGTTTGATTTTTTGTTTGGGTGGAGGATGCCTGTATGGAAGAAAATTCCAAGCAGAGAGGCCAGGTAAAGTGTGATAAGTTTCAAACCATTGGGCATGGAGTCATGGATTAAGGCTTGTTTCGTTTTCTTGGTCACAAGATGATTATGGAGCGGGATAGCCACACATGAGACAATTATCAATTTGCTGAAAGGATGGAATGATGGTCAGGGATGAAAGGCAATTAAGAATCTTTCATCTAAACTGATAGGGAGGAGAAGTGAATGAATGGTTGTCTAGGAGTAGTTAAGAATTCATAAACTATCATTCATAAGTAAAAGGAACAGCGTAAACAAGATCACTTAAGTATGCATGTTCATAATTGTTCCTGATGAAAACATGAAAAGTTGCAGAAATTGAGCCTAAGGTGCAGCTAAGCAAATCCTAAACTATTCTTCTTTTCTGCAATTTAGATGGCGAAATGATGATAAAACAAACATGAAAACTAACAGAGTTAAGAAACATTTATTGAACCATTTAGAAGCACAGGAGTTCCACAATCACTCCTCGACCAATTAAACATAGCAGACAATTTCTAAATCCATGCTTTCAGCAGTCTTTGATTATGGAAAGTATCACAGTTATAGTGCGAGTCTCTGCTCGAGGAAAATATCAAAATACCAAAGCTCAAGCAACTAATCAACCAAACAACCCCTACTCCATTTTTCAGGGTGGTATATATAAGCAAAATATCTAAAGTCATTTATTACAACCGACCTAAACAGGTCTGCAGGAGAAAGCTTTTTCTAAAGACCTAATTGTTGCTGGAATTAAATGCAAGTAAGTCCTTTGGGCTGCGCCAGAGGCAGCTAGATCAAGTTGAGTTGATGGGGTGCCCTGTGTGACTTGGTGCAGTGGTTCTGTCATAACTGTGTATTGAGTTCTGGTCCACTGATCTCCTGTGAGTTTAATGTGCAGTCATTTGTGCTGGTGAGTCTTCAATGCGTCTTCAATTGCTTCTTGACTTTCAGAGCTTTTCTTTTAATGTTGGATTTGCCTCGAGCCCTGAGAAAATCTCCTCTGATACACTTTGTCGCTACATTGATAGCCTTCGCCACTTCTTGATACTCTTTGACATGCTTTTTGTCTGTATATTTGATCTGATACTCTTTAATCTTTATTCCTGGTCTCTCTCTGTCTTTAAATACGCTTAAATTGGAAAAATCAGGCTTTTTTGGGCCTTTTCGGTGCAAAAAGGGCTAAGGAATCAAAAGATTACCTAAATATTCCCCAATATGGCTCATCTCCCGTAGAGATGCGCATCAAAAACTGCCTCCGTTTCTCATTCCGGAGCTCCGAAGCTCGACTTTCGTGCTTGCGCAAATTTTCCGTTTTTTGGCTACTAGCGTCAGCATGACGTCATCGGTACGACAGATGACATCAGCATGTTGACGTCAGCAATGGGGTCCTATGGTGGATATGACGTCAGCAAGGTGAAGTGGCAGTGACACGTGGCAGGGTGACGTGGGCCGGGTGCAGGCAGTGTGAGGTGTTGTGGAGGCGACGTGGCAGGGTGATGTGGCTGTCCTGTTACGTGAGGGGAGGGCGGTTTTGGCCTGTGCATCGGACCGCCTTTGGTACGGAGGTGGTTTCTGTCAGGGGCGGCTTGATGCAATGGGAGGCCGCCACTTGTCCCGGTGTACGACGGTAAAACCGTCGGACATCGGGTGGTAACCTACCATTATAATAGGGTGCCCGATACGAACAAGGGCCGTCGGATCTGGGGGAGGCGATCCGATGGTGGACGGGAAAGGGAGATGCGCGGAATTTAATAAAAGAGCGCATGCGTTAAAAGTTTAATTTTTCACGGCGCGGTGGGTTTGAACTTTAGTAAATGGGTTAAATGTGTTTGGCGCGTTGGTTTATTTATTAACCAAATATTAATAAATTCCAAAGAAAATGCGTGGGGGGGTTTTGCATTTGGAAAGGGGTTCTTTGTGTTTTGGAAGGGGTCCAAACACTAGGGAAGGGGAATGATGCGAAGATGAGGGTTGTTACTAAGGTCTAGGTGACTTAGTAATTCCCAAGGGGATACTTATGGTTATATTTCAACCAAGGGGAGGGGATATTTACATAAGGGGATTATTTACATAGTTTTAGTAGGGGGATGGGGAGATATATAGGGAGTTAAATAATAATGTCAGTAGTTAATATGGAGATGACAAGAAAGCGCTAAGTTTCAGAGAATTTAGGCTTCAAAGGGGAGATAGAACTTTATAGAGAAAGTATGGACCCTCCTTGGGTGAAGCAGATCTTCACCAAGGCTAATGACATGGAAAATGATAAAACTAAGGGATATCAAGCAGATCTTGACCTCTTTTTGGGGAAATTAGTTAATGATTTGGGGAAGAGGAAGAAAGGGAAGTTAGTTATGCCTGATTTGAGCTCCTCCACATGAAACTTCCTGATGACTGTGACCTGAGTAGAGATGATACTTTGAAAGCATAGAATTGATCAGAGATCAAGATTCTGCAACCTCAAAACTACTTACCCAGCCTACTTACCTAACATTTTTTCTTCTTTTGGTTTGGGTGCACTTAGACTTGCAGACCCAGCATTTCAATTTTTTCTTTTTATGCCTTTCTATCTACAAACTACCCTTATTTCTTCCAAGGGCCCAGATTAAGCAGTTGGGCTCCTTTGATTCTCTACCTATCTAAGAATCTGCCAAGATTAAGCTGTTTGGACAGATTTTCATTCTCTATATTCTAAAATATGAAATTGAGACCTAGGGAGACCAAGATTAGGCTGTTTGGACCTCCCTTTAGCTGAAAATTTCTACAAAACTAGAATGACTCTTCAAAATTGGAATGCAGTAGATGAACTTTGACTAGCATTCTTTCATGGCCTCTTTCTTTGGTGACTGTTTAGCAAATATGGAGCATTGCAGCATGCAAAGTATGACATATTTGGCCTGTAAAAATGTCAATCATGAAATATGAGTAACCTGCTGCAGCAGGAGGCTAACACACTACAAAGTAAATGTGCATGTATGGGGCTAGATTCGCTTTGTGGGCATTATCACGCACCTTTTCCAATGTTTCAAAAGAACCATATCACAAGGCCTTGATCTTATTACCAAGACCTTGTAGTCTTGCTTTGCTTAGTTGCAACCAAACTATGCCTTCCTTTGAATGTTATCTCAGGTCTATTCCAATCATGTCAGGCCTTGTGCTTTTCCTATGACTTCTTTAGTGTCTCTTATACTTGCAAATCGATTTACCTACTATTTTTCCACAAATTTCAAGTCTTCCATTGCTTGTGATCTCTTCCCTCACTCCTCCTTGTCCATATACAGCATCAAAGAGCAAAGGCATCAAATAACCAAAGCAAGTTTCACAAGGGGTCTTACTAATAGAAGTATGGACTAATCCATTATAAGATGGTTGAATATCAACCAAATTTTCATCCCAAGCCTTTGAATGTTTATGATATTACCCCTAAAAATTCAAACCAACATCTTGATGATTACTTCCGTATTTCCATTTGTATATGGATGGAATGTTGTAGATATCTTCAACTTGGTGTCCATATTTTCTCAAACTGTAGTCCAAATGGCACTCAAAAATTTGGTATTCCTATTTAAAATGGTGTTCCTTGGTACCCCAAATGGCATCCAAACTTGTTCAAATAACATGTTTGTTGTTTCTTGTCCATTAATGGCCTTTATAAAAGGCATAAGAATGGACATCTTATTGAACCTCACAATTATTACAAATAGGTAATCATGTCCCTTCCCAAGGTCAACTTGGTATAGGTAGGTATGGTATAAACCTTGCGTTCTATTACTAGGCTTGTTGGTACAACAAAGTATTCATCCTCTAATATATTAACATACATCTTGGATTGTAGGCCAATACCTTTGTAAGTTGGCAACTTTCTTCCCAACACCAAAATGTCTTGCAACGTTGATGATGTGAGCCTCTCTGATAAGTTGTAACCTTTCACCTTTAGGGACAAAGAGCTTGTCTAACATGTAGAGTAACCCATTCCAGATATGATAGTCAACGCTAATCAACACCTCCTTTTGCACAAATTTGGCCACATAGCATCTAAAATACCTTGATAAATTCCTTATCTTCTTTGTATGCCTCTTTGTATGCATCGTGGGTAAAAGGAACCATGTACATAAGAGTTTCCCAAACTATAATCTTGGATGTGGTTGGCCACAAAATCATGTTTTCCAACTTATTAATTTTTACCTACTTATATATGATGAGTAGAAGAAATTGTTACAAAAACCCCATCTACTTGTAGTGTCTAGTTTGTTGAAGCTTATAATGGGCCTACAAATATTGCAGTGATTGGTGATCAATGTGAATAATTGTTTCCTTTGCCAATCAAGGAATGGTTCCACTTCTTAATTCCTTCAACTAGAGCATAGAGTTCATTATCATTGGTAGGGCAGTTCAAGACTCCCTCATGAAACATCTTAGGATGATAGTACATTGGCTCATATCCTTGCATAAAGATCACTCTCATAGTGTATCCACTTATATCCATTCTCCAATTCAAAGGGCTTCTACCAGTTAGGAAATGCAAGGATTGGTGCTTGATTAATCATTTGTTTCAACTCATGGAAAGTTTTCTATTAATTCTTTCCCCGCTAGAAAATCTTACCACTAGCTATAATGGCATGGAATGGTCAAGCTACAACTAAAAAGGATGTTATGAACTTTCATAGGTAATACACTGCCCCAACAAAGCTTGTAACTTCAATGACATTAATAGGAATTTACCACTTGAGGATAGCCTCCATTTGTACATGATTTATCTCAAGTTCCCATCCACTAATCATGTACCCCAAATACACCAATGGTTGCTAAGAAAACCCACATTTATTAAGTTTAGTCAATAGTCTATGCTTTTTCAGAGTCTCTTAACCCCTTCTTTAGATGCAAGATGTGTGCTTCCCAAGTAGAGCTATAAACAAACATCTCATTCAAATTCACTATTACAAATTAATCTAAATAGGGACACAATACATCATTCATTAATACCATAAATAAAGACAAAGTGTGCATTAGTGGTATCCCAATTTAAGATCCAAATTGGTCAAGTACTTGGCATGTTGCAACTAGCCTACTAAATCATCTATCCAAGGTAGAAGGTATATATTATTGATTTGAGGCTTATGCGATCCTTATGTGTGGTGTTATCTTCTGGAGTCATCGCATTCATGTTTTTTCGAAATCGACGTTTCGAACCAACCTCTGTGGTTCATCATCAAGATTAGATCCATGAATGAATAAGTCATAACTCAATAGGGTTAACAAATAAAAGTTAGGGTTGGGAAGGGAAAACAAGCGACAGGTTTGATGATGCTATAATTCCTGTTATAATTTATTTATATTTATGTTTTAGTATGTTAATGTTTTTAGTTTTTTAGTTTTAATTTAATATGCAGTTTCCTTTAAAGATTATTAATTACTCAATTAATTAATTAATTAATTAATTATTATTATTATTATTTTTTAATTTTAATTTTTTTTTGGTGATTAAAACATAATTGTATAAAAATTATCATTATTTAATATAAGTATAAAAATGTATATATTAAATTAATGTTTAATGATTAATAATAACTAATTTTTTTGATTATGCATCAATAAATTACTTCTAATTATAATTTCTATAATGATTTAAATTAATAGATTTTATTCAAATTGTATTTAGATTATAATGCTATAAGCATTTATTGTTATATTAGTATTGACTAATTGATGAAGTTTTAATTTTTTAATATTAGGTTGAATTGACATTTAATTAACTACAATTTAGTCGTTTTATTATTATATATATATATAATATTTATGGGATTAAAGATTATTTGTTTTTGTTTTTTATATTGGTTTTCATGTTGAAATGTTTGACTGAGTATAGGGAAGGGTTATTAAAGGAAGGTTATGGAGGCTAAAACAAGTGAAAAGAGGGTGGGGCACATTTAGGAGAAGGTGGAATCAGAGGCTAGAGTGGGAATCCAATTATCATTAATTTTTCAACCATTATCCCGGTTAAGGTTGTTAGGGTTTTGACCTAATTTCGATAGCTTCTCTAAATTTCCTGTGGTGATAATGATCAATTTTGGCCACAACACTAGAGTTTTTAATACAAATGTGATGATTGGTTTTACTAGAGTGCTCAGCCAAGGCTGAGGTTTTGGAGAAGTTATGCTTAATGTCAGCAGCATGCTCTTGAATTCTTGTTGAGATTGATCGACCGATCTCTCCAATGTAGGTTTTCCGACAAGAACAAGGAACCAAATAAACTTGTGGTATTTAGGATCAATAGGATCTTTTATGGATTTTAGGCATCTATTGATGGTGTTCATGGGTTTGAAGGATGTTTTTATGTTATTGTTCTTTAAAATATAAGAGATTTTACGAGTAGTGCCTAATATGTAGGGCAGGTGGACCTTACCAACACAATCCTCCATAGGTTGTTTGTTTTTAGGATTCTCAGCCTTCTTGAAAGCTTTCATTCCTTGGTGTCTTCTATATCCATTGTTTTCAAAAACATCCATAAGATGTTTCTTTTCTTGTTCAAAATGATCATTGATCAGAAATGCGAATAGCCCTACTAGCAAGAGTGTTGAGAACCCCCAATTTCTAGGCAAGATGATGGTGAGATTTGGCATGAAGGTAATGTTCTGTGTGTGTTTTTTATGATAGACGTGGTGAGATATAGAGCCATCTTGGTTTCTCTTGATTAGGATGTCAAGAAAGGGAAGGGTGCCATTCTCTTCCACTTCCATTTTAAATTTGATGGAGTTAGATTCACTGTTAAGGTGCATTAAGAAAATATCTAATTTCTCCTTTCCATGAGGCCAAATGATATAAGTATCATCGACAAATATTTTCTAAAGTTTAGGTTTTAATGGGGAAGACTCATTGGCTTTGGTTTCAAAATGTTCCATAAACAGATTAGCAATTATGAGAGATAGAGGTGATCCCATGGCTACACCACAGGTCTGCTCATATATATCATCTTTAAAACTGAAAAAGGTTGACTTTAGACAAACTTCTACTAATTTAGATGTGTCCGGGTTAGTGATTTTTTGGATGACCTCCATGGCTTCATCTATGGGAAAGTTAGTGTAAAGTGATTTCACATCAAACCTCACCAATATGTCATGTTGGTCTAGTTTTATTTGCTTGATCTCATCAATGAAGTGATTAGAATTTTTTACAAAGGAACTGGTGTTCCCCACCATGGGTTTAAGTTTTTTAGCAAGATATTTCACGAGATTGTAAGTGGGACCACCAATGGTGTTGACAATGGGTCTTATGAGGATCCCTTCTTTGTGAATTTTAGGGGCTCCATAAATCCTAGGGGTGTAGGGATTGGATTCAATGAGATTTTTAATGTTGTGCTCTTTGCTTGATTTTATTAGGTTATTGACAACCTTGGAGATCTTTCTTATGGGATTCTTTTTTATTTTAGTGTAACATCCATTGTTGTTCAAGTGGTCTAGCATCTTCTCATTGTAATCATTTGTGTTCATTATAACAGTCACACCACCTTTGTCAACTTTCAAGACCACAATATTAGGGTTCTGGTTTAGGGTCTTCAGAGCAAGATATTCCTGTTTGGAAATGTTACTTATGGGTGGTTTGGCTTTCCTAAGTATAATGGAACAATCTTGCCTAATAATTTCTTTAATGTTGTCTGGTAAATCCTTAATCCCATATTCAATGTTGCATAGAATGTCTTCTTTGAGGATGGGACGAGGGGAAATGACAAAATTCAAACCTCTTTCTAATAGACCTAAAGTGACTTGGTCAATCTTAGTGTTGGAAAGATTAATGACATGTTTGCCTATTTTCTCAGCATTCGATGTTGTTATTGTCCCAGTTCTTGTGGATGTAACCTCGGTCTGAGGTAATGTCTTGTTATCTACCATGAACCGTTGTCTATTACTGAGAGCTCAACTGAAACTACAATCGAATCAACCTCAGCGTGAGTCATATCGGTTCTGTTGTTTGAAGGGGTTGTTTCAATTTCCAAAGATTCGTTATCTAAAGAAGGCATCGCAAACTTATCGTATTTGTTGTTGGATAATATTTCGATTTCCCTAGACCCATTGTTTCTTACTGAGAGCTCAACTGAAACCGCAGTTGAATCAACCTCAGCGTAAAGCATATATGTTATGTTGTTCGTTGTTTCAATTTCTAAAGATCTGTTATCTAAAGAGGGCATCGCAGACTTATCATATTTGTTGTTGGATAATATTTCAATTTCTGTTGAGATTTTCTGTTTGGAGTAAGATAGGCAAAAATCTCTGTAGGTGACAACAATAGACATTTTGTTGCTAGATTAACTCCAGTTTGTTGGGAGGGAGTTAATGCATCCTAAATTTGAGTTGAGAGGATTTATGAGGCAGTTAGATCCTCTTTGCTATATAACAGGCAACCATTCGGATTGTTTTCTATGAGGGTGAGAGTTTTGTGAGGATTTCATTTTGTAATCTCCTGTTTGATTAATAAATTGTCGATGCCTATGTTTGGTGGACGTAACCCAGATTGGTTGGGTGAACCACGTTAAAAGTTGTGTCTTTATGTGCTTGATTTATTCTGCTGTGTGTTTATTTGATTGAGATGTGCATCTGATCTCCAACAAGTGGTATCAGAGCAGTTGGAGGTGGAGTGCGAAGTTGGTTTGGTTCCTGGTCCAACCTGCGTAGTGCGGTGTAGTGATCCAGGCGTGGATCAGGCAGCGTATGTCCGTTGAACAAATGGTGCCGGAGCGTGGAGGCGTTGCTGTTGCGCTGAAGGGAGCTGTGTATTACGTGCTAGAGCGTTGAGGGAGTTGTGTATGACGTGCTGGAGGAGCTGTATAAGACGTGCTGGAGGGTGAGTTTGACTGGAGGTATGCCTATCTCATTTGTGTTGTCATATATGCGGTTAAAGGAGCGCCCAGGTACAGAATTATATAAACAAATATTCAAGCATGCACTGTATGCGCCATATATAGAAGTCGCAGGAATTAGTTTGTTGCAACTCAATTGCCCCTGCGCGTTTTAATTGCCCGAATGTCATTAATATGAGAAGCCCAAGTTCCGCATTCTGTAGAGACCGTATTAATTGCTTAGGGGTTCAGTTCTGCCTAACGGGTTGACATATTCATGGTAGCATGTAATTGTGGCAGGCCGAATTGTTTATTAGATTAAAGAGGTCAGTTTTTATTTAAAGCATATAACATATATATGTGCAAAAAGGTTGAAACGCATATGTAAAGGGCAGATTTTTTAAAGTATATAACATATATATGTTAAAACAAAAAAGTTGAAACGCATATGTAAAGGGCAGATTTTTTAAAGCATATAACATATATATGTTAAAACAAAAAAAGTTGAAACGCATATGTAAAGGGCAGATTTTTTAAAGTATATAACATATATATGTTAAAACAAAAAAGTTGAAACGCATATGTTTGTAACATATGGTTTGTAATATGGTGGATTAATATTAAAGTGGGTGAACGCATATGGTGGAGTAGATTTTTTGGTGGAGCGGATCAATCCTTCCATTGGTGATTTGAACTTTTTTTTTATGGTGTGCGGTGAGATATATAAATTGCAGAATTGGTACATTGTGATTCACACAGCAAAAAATATTGTTTTTTGTTTTATTTAAAGGCAAAGACAGAAAGGCATAGGCAGTTGGTTTTGCTAATTGCTGGTATTGAAACATTGGTTTATTTTTTTTTGGAGATTATTGTTTTTTGATTGATACAAATGGCGAAAATTCAAAGTGCCCGGTTTGAAATTGAGAGGTTTAATGGCAAGAATAATTTTGAGATCTGGAAGGTGAAGATGCATGATTTGTTTGTCCAACATGGCGTGGCAAAGGCGTTGTTGGGCAAGTCCAAATAGCCTTACAACATCACAGATAGTGAGTGGGCCGATGGATGAAAGAGCTGTAAGTGCCATTCGATTATGCCTGGCGGACGATGTCCTGTTTAATATTGTGTCGGAGACAACAGCTGCTAGTTTGTGGACGAAACTGGAGAAACTGTACATGACCAAATCCTTAACCAATAGGATTCTCCTGAAGCGACAGTTGTACGGTTTGCGAATGAAGGAAGGTACATCGATTGCTGATCATTTAAATGCTTTTAATACTCTTCTTGTGCAATTACAAAGTATAGAAGTAAAAAATCCATCCGAGGATAAAG
>APFE031469959.1:18290-52881 GCA_000404065.3 Pinus taeda
AAATAATAATAACAGGGCATCAGGCTAATTGTTGTCAAGGTGGAGATTGTTGAGATTTTCTGTTTGGAGTAAGATAGGAAAAAATCTCTATAGGTGACAACAATAGACATTTTGTTGCTAGATTAACTCCAGTTTGTTGGGAGGGAGTTAATGCATCCTAAATTTGAGTTGAGAGGATTTATGACACAGTTAGATCCTCTTTGCTATATAACAGGCAACCATTCGGATTGTTTGCTATGAGGGTGAGAGTTTTGTGAGGATTTCATTTTGTAATCTCCTGTTTGATTAATAAATTGCCGATGCCTATGTTTGGTGGACGTAACCCAGATTGGTTGGGTGAACCACGTTAAAAGCTGTGTCTTTATGTGCTTGATTTATTCTGTTGTGTTTATTTGATTGAGTTGTGCATCTGATCTCCAGCAATTTCCTTGGACCCATTGTCTATTGCCAAGAGCTCAACTGAAACCACAGTCGAATCAACCTCAACGTAAAGCATATCAGTTCTACTGTTGGAAGGGGTTGTTTCAATTTCCAAGGTTTCGTTATTTGAAGAAGGCATCACGGCCTTATTGTATTTGTTGTTCGATGATATTTCGATCACCCTGGACACGTTGTCTATTACTAAATAAGGCTTCAACTTATTTGTTTGTGAATTAGTCTTATTCATCTTATTAGCTACGCATTTTAGCAAAGTGGATTCTTTCGGTTTTACGGATTTTGAAGTCTTTGTTGTCTTCGTTACGCTTGTTTCCTGAGTACCTTTCAATGAGTTATGATTTGAGAGTGGTCTAGTCTCATCCAAAATGAGTGAATTTAGAAAGGAGATCTGCCCTGGGTTTATTTTGGGTTTATTTTGGACTTAGACTAAGGTTCACCAAATGTTATCAAGGAGTTGGGATAGATGATGAATTTCTTATTCAATTTTTCAAATTTTAGGGCTTGTTTGAGTCTCTTTTGTTCTTCGATCTTAAGAGATTTTAGTGTTGAGCAAGCGTCTATTCTAGACCAGAGTGTAGGATCAATGAGGTTAGATAAGATTAAGTGTAGGTCAAGAGCTTTTCTATTTAATAGGTCAAGGTATATATTCTTGAGTGTGAACATTTTCAAGACTCTATAGTTGATATACATTCATCAAATAGCATCCCTCTTAGGTATTGCATTGATAGGTGACCCACAAGATTAATTGCTTGGTTGAATTAGTCCCTGCTACAATAATTGTTGGAATTGTTTCTTCACTTTGTTTGCTTCTATAACAAACTATCTATATAGCCCAATATTTGGTAATAGAGAGTCAAGCAACAATTATATCTCCACTTCCCTCTTAGTTGGTAACCCTTTAGGCTCCTAGAACACTCCTTTGTATGCATGCAACAACTCCAATTGTTGTTTATGCTCTTTAGTAGATCCCTCCAAGGATGCCTCTATTCTTGCTAATTCATCACTCGACTAATCCTCTCCTAAGACTACTTCTTGCTAGAACATATCAATTTTTACCGTAATTAACATCTACCAGAGAGATCTTTAATTCTTTGGTGTTCATCGATGATGAAATACTTCTCATCTTTGATCAATTACTAGTGGTTTTCCCTCCACATAAAGATTGCATGTATCATATAAATCTAACTCCACTTAATCAATAAACCCTGCACTTCTAGAAAATTTGATCTTACATTATTTTGTGACCTTGACCTCTACATCCTTGTTTACCCATCCCAATTGATATGGGCTTAGGATGATCATGAACTTCCAACCAAAGCTTACTAATCAAATTAGTTTCTATGAGGTTGGTCTATGAATCAAAATAAAATAGAGCCTCTACCATGGTCTTTTTACTTGGATCTTAATATGGAAAAGTTATATCATCTTTGCATCTTCCTTATGATGATGGCTACTAAAAATCACCTCCTTTTACTTTGAGGTGCAAAAAAAATTCTCATGCAAATTTAAGTTATGTTCTACTTAGTTGCTTGAATCTATGGCTAGCAAATTCTTCTTAAAATCCTTCTCATGGTTCTTTGAATTCAACTATGAATGTAGCTTCCAACACACCTTCAATGCAACCATCAAGATTCCAATGGTTGCAATGGTTTTGTGGATCCTTGCATCGATGTACAATAGTTTTTCCTTTCGGCTTCCTCTTTCCCTCCTTGGAAGCATCTTAGTGATCTTTCTATTTAGAACCACTTGGTTGTCCTTTCTTATGGCCCATGTTCTACCAATATAATGCTTGCACACAAGCCTCATTAATGTTCCTTCGTTTGAAGAACACATGATTTTGCAAATGATTGTGGAGTTCATCTAGGTTCTTCGAAGAGATGCCTAACATGATCATAATTTTCTTAAATTCAATGGTGCACTCTTGCACACTCCACCCTTGACTTTACCTGAAGTGATGCCAATGGATCCACTAGTCTTCTAAACAACCCATAAGATAGAACTAGGACTTGATGATGTTTTTGAACACCACCCAATTAGTTACTAGCGCAACACCCTATTGTCTATGTGTCTCTATGTGGCTTTCCAACCAAGTTACTACATACTCTTTTAGTTTTTATTAAGCAAATAAAAATATGTACTCTTAGTTTATATCATGGATGTTGAAACACACTTCTAACTATTGCAACCAATGATTCAACTTAGCAGCGTTGATCTCAATTTAATAAGGCTTGATGTCCACTTTGGCTTCCATTTCGTAAAAAGGTTGTGAAGAAGTAATGGAATTACAACTTGGTTGCTCTCTCTCGAGCTCCTTTTTCAACTCCTTTTCTAGATCTTCATTAGAGCCACCAAGCTCCTTCAAATTTCTGAAGTTGTTCATCAAAACCACCATGAAGAGGGCCATGTGAGAGATACCAACAACTTGCTCTTCTGGCCCTACAAATATCTATTTTGTTGCATCTCTATGGTTGTTACGATTGATTCATCCACCACAGTTAGGTTCATGTGACTTCCTTCTTAAGCCAATTCTCAAATCCTACAACTTTCCACAAAATACCCAAAAGAAATTACTCTAATACCAAATAATTCATAAATTACCATGGACATTCCAATAGAACAAAGTATCATAATAAATCTTATATTGTGTTAAAATATTTTATTATGCAAGTTTATTTCCTTAGATCTCAGATTGATTACTACTAGCTTCTTGCTTAGATTTATAAAAATGACAAATTAAAATTGAAAGAACAAGTGAATGAACACAATACATGTCCTAGCAAACCTGAAGAGGAGAAAACCCAACTAGATGTTGAGGCCTATGCTACGCTCTCTCTTCTTTAGCTATGGAAATGCAAATACAAATAAAGGTGCACTCACGAAGGAGTTGTCTATGACATCGTGGATTGAATAGTTGTTATAAAATCTATTTCTTTGTTATGTTCTCAAATCCCACTCCTAAACACTATACTCAATTATGGAACAAAACAATGTTAAATAATTGAAACCCCTCCCCTCCTAACACCCCAATATTTAGCATAGTATTTCATCTGGCTAGGGCTTTTGCATGCCTCAACCCCCAATTAGTGTTAAGAGTTTTTGCAAGCCTCGACCACTAATTAGTGTTAAGGTTTCAAACCTTCTAGACTCTTCTTGAAATTTCACACACACCTACACCCACACAACTAATGGGGCATAGCATGGCGCACTTGGTACCATGGTGGTCAACAAAGTAGGTCAACTTGCGGGAAGCAAAACTTTTACATGTAAACTTTGATTGAGGTGATTTTCACATCTTTGGAAACATCTTGATGTGGCATTGAGGAGCTAGGAACTATGCTTACAAAATTTTGACCCAAAAATGTCATTTAATGCTTCAAAATGGCTATGGAAGGTTTCAAAGCCCGCATCTCTAAATTGGGACTTGCCACTAAAATGGGCCCTACAAGCCAGTGCATCTAAATTTTTTCCACTCAAAAAGTACTGAGATAGATGGCATATTATACCATTATCAATTTCAAATCATCCTCTCCTTTTTTATGTTGACATAATCCAAAAAGCAATAATGCAACCCAAGGATCAAAGTTCAACATATATAAATCAAGACTACAAGCAATCAAGAAGAGATTTGTTAGTCTCCAAAAGGAACATGTATTCACATATAGTTCTTAATTGGCTTGTAATAATTCTTATTTTTGCAAGCAGGACCAGATTGCTATTTTAAGTACAGATAAAATTGAAGGGTTGGAGATACTAAATAAAAGACAACTTGAAACCAATTATAGATCTTGAAAAAATTATTTTAAGTATAGATATAAAAATTGAAGGGTTGGAGATACTAAATAAGAGACAACTTGAAACCAATTATAGATCTTGAAAAAATTTAAAGGAGACTATGCAATGACAATGACAAGGAAAAGTTATTTGCTCCTAATATCTAAATCTCTGGATTAATAAAATAAAGTCGGTTCTGGCAAGTTACATGACCTATAACATTCCAATCCTATATTATTGTTCATCTCAATGAGAAGCTCCCACTGATGAAATATAAATAATATTTCAATACATCAACAGCCATAGTAGTCATTCTTTTCATGTTAAACGATAAGACCAATCATGTTTTCCTAAACTACAGTTAAGAAGTGCATCTACCTAAGCAACGATAAACACTTGTTAGTGCACATAGAAATGGAAACCCTCGGAAAATCTTCAAGAAACAAAATCAAATCAGGTTTCTATTACAAAATTGGAAAAGGGGATTTGGAATATCAAATGTGCATTAAAAAAAGGTACAACACCCTTTTTCAAACAGTTGTCAAAGGTTAGCTTCATCGCATCCCATCAAGACTCGCATATAAAAAATTAGTAAGTGCCATGAAGTGCCATGCAAGGGAGATTATTAGTGAAGGAAGAGTCTGAGTCTTTTTGGCGTACAATATTTCTTGAGATTTGAGCTAGTTTGCCCGATGTAAGACTTGGTTCGAACACATTTCGGAGATTTTTGCGGAATTTCAAAAAAAAAGAGCCCGACAACAATTATTTTAAGAATCTGCACAGAGAAATTTGTGGGAACTTTTCTGCTGCAACTTTCTGTGACAAGTTTCTCTTGGAGTGACAATGAGTTCTCATTTGTTCAGTGCAATGGTCCAAGCAGTGTGAGCAAAGTAGTGTGAGCAGTGTGGTCAGCAGTGAAAGCAACGAGCAGTGAACAGTGAGCAGTGTGAGAGCAGGGAGCTTTTATGCAGCAGAAGTATCGAGCAGCGAGCAAGAAGCAATGATAACCTGAACATCAGGGAGCAATGCGAAGTAATCTTGGCATTTTATAGAGCTACATATTTCTCGAAACAGCTTGGACGACAAATGCATTCAAACATGACAAAGGGACAAGAAATTTTAGAACATGTGGAGACAAATGATTTAGGAAAAGTGAAAATTGTCTCATCCGCCAAAGTTGGGAAGTGGGTTTGGGTCAATGCCAAACAATATCGAGGCATTTTAAAACAAAGAGTAGCTCATCTAAAATGGAAGCAGACAAGGAAAAACAGTCTAAAAATGAAAGTACTCGAGCCCTTGGTAAAAAGCACTCAAACAAGTCCCATCTACAAGCACGTGGCAACAAAAAATCTAGAGGAAAAGTCATTGATGATTCTCCGTTATATAGTCCCACATCCAAACCTCTCACCTAGTCATCTAATCTTTATGTGAAAGAATTGTTATATACAAAACAAAGGTTGGAGGTTTTAGAAGCTAAAGAGCAGAAAAGAAATCATAAAATTCATATAATAACAGCTGAGAACAAGGCTTTAGCAAAAAGCAATAAAGTTTTAAGAAAACAAATGGCATTGCTACAAGAAGCTCTCTTGAGAGGGAAGATAGAATAGCAACACATGAAGGCAAATGTGCAAAACATAAAGAAATCTGTAGTGGAAAGTACAGAGGTGGTGAATGTGAAATCATCCCAAAATAAGGGGAAATGATTGCCCAAACAAACAACCATGAAGAGAAAACAAGAGAAGAAACGAAAGGAGATTCCACCAAAGTTTCCAAAACGTGGGCTCAAATTATTAGCAATTATGCTAATGAGGAAAGAGAAACAAATATTCAGGTTGACAACATGCAAGATAATGAAGGCAATGAATGACAAAATAGGGCAGCGAACATAATTATTAAAGGGGTGAAAGACTATGGGAAAAATGAATGTACTATTGACCTTGCAAGAGACTTCTTGAAAGACAAGTTATAGCAAGGACAAATATGCCAAGCATGGAAGGTGGGTAAGTTTAACGAGGAAAGAGTCAGGGCCATAAAGGTCATCATGCCTAGCTTGCGTGATAAATATATCATTCTAAGCAAGAAACATCTCTTGGGGGTTCTCGTTTTTTCCTAGAAGAAGATTTAACTGTAAAACAACAAGAAGAAAGGAGGGAGGAAATTTTAAAGGTTAGGGCAGCAAGAGATGAAGGCAAGAGAGCATGGATTTATAAAGGCAAAGTTGTGATATCGCAATTTGGACCTCCTTCCAAAACAGAGCAGCAAGATGGTAATAAAGAAGAGGCAACAAACTCTTCAACGGGAAATCAGAAAGCAAGGTCAGTATGGGAAAGCAAGGACAAAGACTCAAATGTGAGTCTTGCATGTCAAAATAAATAGCAATCAAGTCATACTCAGGTTTCCTTTAGGTTGGTTTGTTGGAACTGCAAAGGTTACCCATGGAGACGAGAACCAGAATTAAGGCCTATTGCGGAAGATAGGGACATAATTTGCCTCATAGAAACACATGAGCATGAAGGGTGCAAGACACCTCTGTTTGAAGGATACTAGAAGATGGCAGTGTGAAACAAAGCAGTAGGGAATGGCAAAGGGCACGGGTATCATGGTTTTAATAAGGAAGAAAGAAGGTCATCTCATTCAGTTAGAAAAAGAAGACTCAAATAAGAAATTCATTTGGTTTAAAATATCAAAAAAGGGAAACCACATCAGAAATGCAACGTGTTATTTTGCACCGCAAGTTTCAAAAATCTACAAAGGTAGAGGGCTTGACTACAAAAATCCATTTGTAGCTTTAAAAACAAATATTGCAACATATTCGCAGCTAAGTGAAGTCCTTATAATGGGTGATTTCAATGCTAAGAATGCAAGTGAACAAACTAGCATTCTTTGTTGTGAAGATGATTGAGACCCTATTTGGCTTACAGAAGAGAGCAATCATCAGTGGGAAAGAATTTCAAAAGACAAGGGCTGCAATCACTTTGGTGAACAATTGCTTACTCTATGTGGGGCCTTTGATGTCATTTTTAATGGCTTGACTAGATGGGCAAAGTCTGGTAATTTCACTTGCAATACTTACAATGGAGCAAGTGTAGTAGATTATGTAATTTGCTCGCATGGTTTGTGTGAGAAAATGGAAGAAGTTTTGATTGGAGATTAGTGGTGGGACTTAAAATCAGATCATAAGCCAACTTATTTATGTTTCTCTTGGATTGGAAAGAAACAATTAGAGTCAAAATTTCAACATGTCCAACAAAATCTCCCACATGGTAGAATTCTTTTGACCCCAGAAAACTGTAATACCTTCAAAATGATGCTAGAGAGGCTCTTCGAAAAGGAGAAATCACAATTCACAGCCTTCATAGTCATGAATTAACACATTTAATTCAATGCGCATTTGCAAAGTGCAAAAATTAAAGTCTGAAACAAATTGCTTTCTGGTTAATGCTTGGTTTGACGAGGAATGCAAAAAGGAAAGGAGAATGTGGAAAGAGTCAAACAAGGATACATAAAGCTCAAAGTTTACAAGCAGTTATTAAGCAGGAAAAAGGTCAATTTCATGGTTTCAAGGAGGTAAGAACTAATCTTCCTTAGGAAAAATAATCCCAAATTATTTTGGAAGAAGCTCCAACCAAAAAAAATACAAACGGAAAATAGTATTACAGCTTCTAAATGGTTTGACTATGCAAGACAACTTTATGAGTAGGTTCCCAAGATTGACCCTCCCCGCTTAGTCAACATTGATATTGAACTCTTCATGGTACAAGAGGTAGAGATGGGTATCAAAAAGTTGGGTGTTGGAAAAACAAAAGACTTGGATGTACTCCAAGCAAAATATCTAAAGTGGGGCTCAAAGATTCTTGCACCTCACATTACAAAAATCTTCAACAACATTATACAACAGGGGCTCCCCACAGATTGGACAACTACTCTGGCAATACCTCTTTTCAAGAGCAGTGATGTCAAGAATCCCTCCAATTATAGGACCATCATGATAAACCCTTTGTTTGCAAAGCTATTTGGAAGCATGCTAGAAAACAAAATTAGCAAGTGGGTCGAAGAAAGAGATAATTATGCTAAAGGGCAAGCAGGGTTTAGACCTAAACATTCCACAGTTGATCATTGTATAACTTTAAGACACATCATTGAAAAAGTTTGGGAGAAAAAGGAAGAAGTCTTTTGTTGATTTGTTGATTTCAGAAAGCGTTTGACTCAGTTCCTAGGGATAAGCTTTGGCACAGAATGGAGGGACTTGGGGTTCCTAAACAATTGAGAGCAGTTGTGCATAGGCTGTATGTAGAGGTGAAAATCAAAATTAGAACTTCAACAGGCGTTTTTTAAGGTTTTAGAAGCGATATCGAGGTCAAGTAATGTTGCCCACTGTCTCCTACCCTTATTGGTTTATATATCGACAAGCTTAAAGAGTGGTTAAATTTGCAAGGGGGTGATGGTATCTATTTGGGCAAGTCTGTTATAAGACTTCTTTTGTATGCAGATGACCTTATTCTGATTGTTAAATCGGCTCTTGGTTTGCGGAGCATTTACTGGGCATTTTTGTAGAAGTGTGGGGATGCGAATCAATATAAGCAAAATGAAAGTAGTGGTTTTCTCTAAGAAAATAAAACATAACTAGCATAAGTTCTACTTTGAAGGCAACATCTTGGAAAAAGTTGCGGATTACAAATATCTTGGAATTGACTTCAACAAAAATCTAAGTTGGAATGGTTGTAGAAAGAAAAGAACTTTGGGGGTTTGGAAAGAATTTATGCTTTTTAAAATAAGTGCAAAGAGGTAGAGTTATGGGACTAGAAAACCACTCAAACTCTTTTTGGGCTTCTAGTGATTCTCTATGGTTGTGAACTATGGGCCAGCAGTACATCCGACATGCAATGGAGGAAATTGAGAAAATTCAGAAGCGTTTGATTACAAACAAATTCAAGATTAAAAGTGCAGTTCCTTATGCTATCTTGTTAAGTGAAACAAGGACTGCTCCTATTGAAGCAATTGCTATGATGCGAGTCATAAGGTATTTTAATAAAATTGAGCAAATGGAAGAGGGTAGATGGCCTAAGGTTTTCTTTAATGATAGATTGTGCAAGAGCAAAAAACCTTAGATGCAGCAAAATAACAAATGCTTTAATAAATGGGCTATTTGCTTGAATGTGTCCCATAAACAGTGAAGAGATAAAAGCTTCTGTTATGGAAAAATTCCACAAGCGTACTTGGGATAAAAAGCTAGGAAAAAAAGAAAAAGTATTGTATCGAAGTGTTTAATCTCACTCATAGTCATCAACCAAAAGCATACATAGAGGCCAATATCGCTTAGAGAGCCAAAATTTTTACTGTTCAGTTAAGGACTAATTCTCATCAACTCCGTTGTGAAATAAAGCGCTGGAAAAGGCCAAAAGAAATGTGGTAGGAAAGAGTATGCATTTTTTGTTCTTCTGGAAAAATGAAAACAGAAAAACATTTCATTTTAGAATGTGAGGCCTTCAAAGACAACAGCGAAGTTATGCAAATATGTTGGCAGTTAGATCTTGGGATAATCTATTTAGTGAGGGGTTTGTCGAGAAGATGGGAACATTTATTTTGAAGCTTCACATAAAAAGGGTCGAATACATCAAGCAGATGAAGAAGCAATATGTCCCATGGGTTATCTTTAGCCTCGTAGACGTTAAAATAATTTCTTTCTTCCTTCTATGGTTATGACTTAAAAAACAACAAAATCAAATGAGATTTCTATTACAAAATTGGCCAGAAAAGGGATTTTTGAATATCAAAATTCATTTAGAAAAATGTACAGCTCCTTTGTCTGAACAATTATAAGGGCTATGTACGAGGATAATGATTGAAATACCCTAATTTATTATAATATTCCACTTGGGCCTTGAATGGGGAAATGGCTACTCTTGCAAACAGTGATCATTTCTCTAACTTGTGTCAAGGTTGGAGGCTCACCAGAATTCGAAATCATTTGTGACCTATTGGAATGTTGTAGAATGGCACTTTAAACCACTGTAAGTTCAATAACCATGATTTTATGTGAAACCCTCCTAGCAGGCAACGCTATTTACTAATTGGGGACGATTAGTATATATGGAAAATATAATGGTTTATTTCTCCAAAATTTCACAAGAAATTAAGCTTTTTATTTTAGATATATAACGGAGTCCACCGTGCATGACAACGTTTAGGTAGGCCCCCTTCACAAAGGTGCTTAATCTCCTTCACAAACTAGAAAAAACATGTTCCATTGCATGGAGAAGGCATTACGCCTAAACCCAATCCAAAGCCTCAATGATTTATGACTCACCAGTAAGTGTTCTTTTAGAGATCTGAGGCTCCCTAATCAAGTAAGATATGTCCCATATAGTTTGCCCATGGTATTCTTCAATACACCCTTTACATAGCTTATTTTTATTTTAAAAGTCCACCTCTTTAGTGTTGTGCTGCAATCTCAAACAATAGTTTTCTACTTTTGGCTTCCCCAAATCATGCATAATGTATTAGTTAAATCTTGCTATTTCTCCTGATTCTGAAAAGTCACCCTCATCCACCTTCCCTTGACATATATTTTATCTACTTTGTATGTAATATTTACAAGAGTTCCTTCAACATGTCTCTACTTATTGTTATATTTGTCAACATTTTCTCTATATGCATCCAGGCTTTCTTTTGCTCTAAGTAGAGAATGAAATAGTTAAATATCTTGAAACTACCTATGATGCAATATTGTACTGTTAATTGGGAGGGAATAGACCTATATTCCTGCAACTTGAAGACAAATGAGTGAACTGCACATACAAAAGGCACCATTTTACATTTTCAAGAGTAGGGTCATCTGAATTCAACATATGTCCAGGGAAGAGTTTTCTTCAGAATATTAGTCCCATTATTAGTATAGAACTTCATGTTTTCAAAAACGTCTAATTGCACAACCCACCCCAAACGTTGAACACACATCTTTCTGTTATTTCTATGCTTCATATTTTCTTGCTTTTCAAAGTTAAAAACTTGAAATACTTAACCATGCATCTCTCTCTCTCTCACACACACACATATATATATATCAGTGTGTGTGTGTGTGCATGATTGCACTTGCATGTGTGCATGTTTGTAAGCACTTTAAAAATCTTAATGGTTTTACTGGTAAAATCAAGGAAGATGAGAGTCTAATCCAGAGGAAAATGCTCCATATATTAGAAGCAGAGATTCAAAAAGTTAAAATGAACAAAACAGATTTGTTTGGAAGGGCTACTTGATAAAGGGCATAAACTCCTGGGCAAGAATGCCACATGAATCAAGACAGCCAAAACTCATTCCCCATTCTGGGTGAAAGCTTCCTAGATGAACGGTGGTGAAAAGTTGGAAACAAAAAGGTATGTGCACTTCCTCCAATCCAGATATCACATGGCAAAGAGGCAATTAAATAGCTAAGCAATTGTCCATTAAAGCCCAATCCCCTCCAAATCTGGGAAGTTCAAGTCAAAGATAGGGAAAGGTGGCAATATTGGAATCATTTTTCCAAACCATACAGATCTACAAAGTGTTAACTAAAGACTACTTTTTCATGTACGCTCAGCTACCATTCCAAACAGGCATCCTTATTTCCATTCACTCTTTTGATGAATGGGCAGTTTCTGTTCCACTGTGACTTCTTCCAGACAGGAATAGAGATATAAAAAGTTAAGAAAATCAAATAATAGCTATCCACGCTAAATTAGCATGTGTTCCATTCACTTAATTTAGGTGAGTACCACCAAAGAAGTAAGAAGTGTATAAACCCCGTTCACCTTGCATTCTTTCTGGAAAGTCGTAATTCCATTCCCTGTTCTAATATCATTTATGAAGAAAATGGAATTCCCGAAGCTTCCTATCAGGAAGGTGATGAAGAACTGAACACTAAGGTATGTGAACTTTCTCCAATCCAGAAATCACAGTGCAGCAATGAGTCAATTATGTAGCTACGCAATTGTGCAGTAAATCTCAATCCCCTCCAAATCTGGGAAGTTGAAATCAAAGATCGGAGGTGGCATTTTTGGAATCATTTTTCATGACTATAGGGATCTACAAAATTTTTAACTAAAGACTACTTTTCCAGGTATGCCTCCATGTACCATTCCAAAGATGGCATCCATACTTCAATCCATTGTTTTGATGAAGGGCGTTTGGGTTCAACTGTGACTTCTTGCAGACAGGTACATAGATGCAAAAACTGGAGAAATTTTGAATAACAAAGCAGACATATGTATGAGATGGTAAACCTCTTTTGCACCAAATTAGCATGTCGTCAGTTCACTTGTCTTAGGCAGGTACAAACAAAGAATTGTGTATACAATCCAAGTTCAGGGCAAGGCATTCTATAAGCAAATTTTGCATTCTGAAAAGTCATTCCATTCCCTGTTTTGAAATCATATCTAAAGAAAATGGAATTCCTTAAGCTTGCCAGAGAAAAGGTGGTGAAAGTTTGAAACTAAGGTATATGCACTTCCTCCAATCCAGAAATCATAGTGCAACGAGTCAAATATGCAGCTAAGCAATTGTCCAGTAATAAGCTCAATCCCCTTCAAATTTGGAAAGTTAAAATCAAAGATAGCAGGTGGCATTTTTGGAATCATTTTTCAGAGCTGTAAGGATCTACAAAATTGTCGACTAAAGACTACTTTTCCAAGTATGCTTCGCAACCATTACAAAGATGGCATTCTTATTTCAATCGACTCTTCTGAGGAAGAGCAAGTTTGGGTTCAACTGTGACTTCTTCCAGACAGTTATAGAAATTGAGACATTCCACACCAAATTAACATGTGGTCAAGGCCTACGCTGCAGGGGAGGAACTCCTCCCCGCACTTTGCTTCACTCACGAATCATGCTCCCAAAAGGAGCAATTAATTGCCATTTGGAGTACACTTCCTGGAATACTTGCTCTAGGTTGAGCAAGTTTCTTTGTAACTTAAGAAAAGCACACAAGCATTATGTTGGCTCATTGAGCTAAAGTAAACTCGGGAAAAGTAAAGTAAATTACTTTAGTGATTTTGTTTTAATCTCAGCCATTGATCTCAAGTAAGGCAAGATTTAATCTTGACCATCAATCACTTTGGAGATTAGGGTTAAGGATTTAGCTCAATGTAAAGTTATAAAAGCAAAGCTAGGGAGAGGGAGAAGGCACACCATACAACGGCACTAGCCTTGGGAGGAGGAGTGTGATACTCCAGAGTGTCTGGTCCGAGGAAGTGTAGGAGGGAGCCTAGAGATCCAACTCTGTCAAGAAGATCAAGCACCAATCAAGGGCAGATCTGCTAGATCAGATCCAATGCAGTTGTATTTTCTCGGTTGGGCCATTATCCTAGGATGGAAGCCCAAGTAAGTTTGGATTATTAATGAAAAATAGTGACTAGGCAGGATCTGTTGTGTCCTTGTGATTGAGATCGGTATATTTTTTTCCGTTAAATTTTAATTTGTGTTAGGAACCTGGCTGTGTATTTGATCAATAGATCAGTTTTCTGCTAGGAATCAATGTTGTCAGAACGAGACCAGACCAGTTAGAACCGGTTGGTCCAACCAGTTGGAGGGCAAAACCAGTTCAAACCAGTGAACCAGACCATTTTTGGCCGGTTCGGTAACGAACCGGCCAATTTTGTACCAAACGGCCTTTTTTCACTAAACCAGCCAATTTGGTCCGAACCAACCAGTTTTGTATAATGTTACCAAGAACCCTTTGAATGCATTTTTTTTGAAGCATTGAAGCAATGATTTATGACTATGAAAGCCTAGTATTTAACCATCCTGCCCTAGTAATGATAGGCAATTAATAACAATGTTAAATTAAAAGCGGCATTCTCCTTTTATCTTTCATTTTCATCCTTTTATTTAAATTTCATTGCCATTAATTGACTCAAGATGTTTGAGAGTTGTTTCGAACTCATTGAATTTCATATGGAGAACATAGAATTTTCAATCCCACTAAAAATCCAACAGACTTACCAGTTTTTTAAGATATCAGGATTGGGGGGATTGCAATGTTTCCATTGAAATTTGTCAGGTATGAGAGTATGGAACTAGAATTCTGTAATTTCGGCTATTGATTAGTGGCCCAAGGGAAGATGAAGTAGCCTATCCAACCCCGTAGGTTATAGTCTTTGATAAAAGGGGAAACAAATTATCTAACAATCTGGGGCAACATTGGGTAAGTTTTGGGATTGCTGGGGCAAAAAGCCCAAATTGGGGGTTGCTCTTGTAAAACCCTCACATTAGATTATGGAAGAAAACCCCATGAGAAATCTATAAATAAGAGAGAGATAAGATCATTTCATCATGATTGAATTGGATTGAATGGTCTCTGTTTTCTTTGAGCCTCAGGCTCTAATGCTTTTAAGACCCCTTCTCTTGATTAGTTTCAGCAAAGATGATCCAATACTAGCTAATCCCCTATCCAGTTTCGGTGGCGGTGATCCCAACCTTGCTAGATTTCTTTCTCTGTCTTGTTACAGCACTATCTCTTGGAACAACTTAGATTTGTCTGGCCAGCAAGAAAAAAGGTCTAGATTTGTTTGCGCAGCAGAAGTCTTCCTTGAGAATTCGGTTGGATAATTGTCTGAGGCAGCAGAGGTATTTATGTGGATATCTGGTCACTACAACACTCTAGGCAGCAAGTTTCGTTGGACAGTTTTGTCAGGAGACCACGTGGTCACAACCTAGGGCCATAGGGCTGAGGGCTGCAGGGAAATTGCAGTCATCGCTACGCATCTAAGCATATGAAGCACACGTTCGTCCTTCTTTAGATTCATTGTTAGTTCTTTAAGGGTTTATCCTAAAGAAGTGCTCCATTCATATATGTTCAACCTCCTGAAAAAAGCAGTGGGTACCTATCACAGTTATCTACAGATTATATCGAGTTCTGAAGCCCACAACTGATGTGAGTCTGGATAGCATCCGGTATATGATTGAGTGAGGCAGCAACAGGGTCAGTACAGGCAAGGTTAAGAAGACCACTCCAACAGCAGTGTATGCTTGGAATTGGACAGGGCTGCCACAAGCCCCTCCACCCCCTTCAACAGCAAACATGTTCGGTAGCAGCATAGTAGACAGTGAGTCAATTAGTATAGTAACAATAGAATTAGATGGTACTAGCATGAGTCACAGTTGAATGTTGACTTATTAAATTGACTTGGCAAATCAGAACTATATTGTGGATTATTGGTTGGAGGAATCTATTGTTCATTGGGGGTCAACTCTAGTTTATTGAAGTGTAGTTGAAGAATTATATCACTATTTAAGATGTTTTATATTAGTATATTACATAGATGAATGGCCATTGTTATGTGAATAAGTGAACTCTGCTGCTGACCTATTGGAAACCCTAGACAAACATAGAATCCTAAGGGCTAAAAATCCCCTTGGGACACTATGTTAATTTGACATGCTAAGCTTTTTCTATCTTATTTTAACGCTTAGAGGGTATATTGATGACGAAAATCCCAATATAGAAAAATATTTTGATGATATGTAGGTATTTGTTGTGGCATGGATTTTTTTTTGGATGTTAGAGGCCATCCAGGGCCTGTTTGTTGATGTATTTTCGGTTCAGAGATGGATTGCAGTTGGAGCTATTTTGGTTACGTGCACCCTTGCATGATATAACAATGGGAACTTTTGCTTATTTGTGTATAAATGGTTTGGATTCATATGGATGCACATGCACATGAATATGAATATATATATATATATATAATTTGAATATTTTATGTGATTTTAGTTAAATGGTTTTTTTACCTGTTCCAGTCTGGTTCTCGATCTGGAGGGGCTACTGGTTCGATGAGCAGCTCGGTTTTGATAAACATTACTAGGAATTAAGCATTGGATGCTAGGTTCACAAGAAATAAAACATATGGCCGTGATTTTTAGGAGTGTGCTCCCTCTGAAAAAATTTGAGGAACGTTCCCTGAGTGCTCCTTGAGCACTCCCAAAATGCTCCCAGGACTTTTAAAAACACACCCAGAGCAATCCTGTGCATGACAATGAATTTGAGTTTTTTCCCTGATTGTGGGAACCAGGACAAGTTTTCAAAACGTTGATTTAGGCATGGATTGGGTTCCTTGGTGGATTGAAACACTCACTCACTTCCTGTTTTCTCATTATATTTCTCATTTCACTAATTCCACTCATCTTCACTAGGTTTTAAGCGGGTTGTTTGATAGTTGTTGAGGGGCATATTTGTGAGAGCTTGCAAAAGAGTCTGAAGACTACCATTTGTGAGAGTTTGGAAGAGAGATTGAAGGTTGTTATTGTTACATTCAACCACTATTGAAGGGTTGAAGAGGTAGGTTTAAGTCCACTCTTGTTTGTTTAAAAAAAAGAACCTTAGGGACCCACAATCGTGCTAAGTGTTAACTAATGACTACTTTTCCAGGTATGCTTGGCTACAATTCCAAAAGATGGCATCCTTATTTCAATCTACTTTACTGATGATGGGTCCATGTGGGTTCAACTGTGACTTCTTCCAGAGAGGTATACCGATGCAAAATATTGACAAAAATCAAATAATTGCATAGATGTATGTATGATATGTAAAGCTCTTTCACACAAAATTTGTGGTCAATTCACTTGTTTCAGGCAGGTTGAATCAAAGAACAAACTATATATAATCCCAATCCAAGGCAAGGCCTTTTATAAGCAAATTTTGCATTCTGAAAAGTCATATTCCATTCCCTGTTCTGAAATCCTAACTCAAGGACTGCTGATTTGTGCCAAAAACACCTTTCAAGGCACATCCTTTGACTATCAAAGCCACCCAACACAACCGAAGAATAAAGCACTATCACTACGGCTAGGAACTATGTCTATCTCGACAGCTGGCCAGATTGCATGGCCATGGCATCCCAGGAGGAGCTAATTTTACCTGGGGAGAATTGAACTTGGCCGGGGAAATATCACCAACCCCACATAACAAACCATCCAGTTCCCATTATACCATACCAAAAACATTAAATAGGATGGAAAGGAGTAAAGAACCATATCGCTGGTATGGTGAATCATCTAAGATCTCATACTAAACCAAATGTCAAAAGACTAGAAAAAGCATGAAAAAACTTCAGGAACCCATGTGCACTGATTTGATCAAGGGTATTAGAAAGTTATAAAAGTACCAACAAGGAAAGAATTCAGAAGGGAAGTGATTCCACAAGCTCTGAAGAAATTCCAAATTTCCAACAAAGAAACCAAGCTTGATATAAGACAGAGGGAACATGCCCAGAGTTTATTAGCTACATGGGCAATGAAAGCAACCATCACAAAGGAGAGAACTCTATCACTAAGAGAAGGGGGTCATCTCCATGCAACGAAAGGAGCAGAAGAAACAAACATCCAACCCCATAAATAAAAGCACGATGGCCTAGTTCAACAAATGGTAATATCCAAATAGGTGTTCAAACTTCAAATTAGAATGTTCCATGAGAACCCAGCCCACCCCTGTGGTATGCCTCCCCTGCATTTACCAGTCTCCAGGGACTTGGGACAGTAGGGTGAAGTCCCCATTTGGAAGGGAATTTCACCAAGGACGTAGGTAAATTCCCCGACGTCACCTAGGCATTTCCCACCAAAGACAGGGAGGTCTGGGAAACGTCAACCAATGGTTTCAGGGACATCTAGACTCAGCCTTATCCAAATCAACAAGAATGTGGCACGAGTTCTCCAAAAATAAATCTCTTGCTCCTTTGACATTTAAACCAGGACAAATGTTAGCTATGCAATGTGTGCATAAGTACTTACTATGTGTTATCAGTGACACTTGAGAATCAGAATCCATGTGAGTGCTACACTTTTTAATCACATGTTATTTAGCTGCACAGATTGTCAATCTATGTAAAGGATTAATTGTTATTGACCTTTTAACGAAATATAAGTCAGAGCAAGGAGATGAAGCACGTAGATGAACAAAAAAAAAAAATCTCGATATGCCATGTTGTAAGTTCACAATTATGTGTGCACTAAAGGGAACATACTAGTACACCTGAAACACATTCATAAAAGTTGTAGAAAACTGAGGCAAAGTTCTATAACAAGTTCATCAAGTGCAGTTTGTGCTAGATTTGTAATCAGATCCAACAATAAATTACAAAAATTCTATGTTGTAGTTTGTCACTTAAGCTCTCCATAATCGTATTACCCCCCATCATAGTTTGAAAATGTTAGATATATTTGTTACAAAAACACAAACTGTTAGATATAAATGCACCCTTTGAGAAATTGATAAAATTTCAAAAACATTAGCAAGGGAATTGCTGAATTTATGCAAGGACAAAACCATAGAGACAAAGCCCTAACTTGTCAAGAGAAGAAGACATCTTTCCAGTAAGAAAGACAGTTGAATTCAAGAAGTTTGAAAATCATCATAACTGATAGAATTGGCAAAGAGCTGATAATCTACACTGCCAAGTGAACAGACACGAATAGAGGAAAATTTTGGGAACTAGATTAAATAAACTCCAGCCCAATTAATGTGTGTTGCTTGTAATATCCTTCCCTTAGGAGACTACCAAATACAAAGAAACCTGCAGAGTAAAAATTTTGATAATATACAAAGGAGCTCATACCTTGACCTGAAACAAACATAGATAGAATCTTTTGTCAGTAATAAGAGTGTTCAAAATTGTGTAGCCATAGCTTCAACAGCCTTGCTCCCCTTACTCAGATGAATGATGAGAGAGGGAAAGAGATTTTTAGAGGAGAAATAAGTTCAGCCTCCCTCAGTTTATAAAAATAATTCCTTCTTGCAGCTAATCAGCAAATTGTATCCAGCAAGAGCAACTAATTTCATAAACGCATCCCCTTGCAAGACAACTCCAAGACCACAAGATGCATAAAAAGAGATGAGATGCTTTCCACTAAATCCTGCAGCAAAGTAAAGGATTCCACAAAGCTGTGGACCTAGATTCACTCATGCTCAGAGACTTTTATAACTCGAGTTAATTGCACTTATATGGATCAAGATCATCAGTCCTCAACATAACATGCATCTGCAACTGCAATTTCGAACAAAGAACTGGATAAAAATGAGAAGGGAAAGTAAGCAGTGCACTTGGCACAAGCATGTGAGGTTTACAATTTGGGATATTCAACCTGTTACAAGAACCTCCATATTAAAAACATCTTTCCCACACAATTAGGCCTGATTGTACTCACCTTGCAACAGAACATCAGTCAGAAGGTATGTTGGGGCAATTGTAATTGTTATTGCTACTGCTGCCATCCAATTTGGCTAATGCATTATTTTCTTGTGACTGAGGTGAACATTGCACGGCATCAGAATGATTTCCTCCATTCAGATTTGCTACTGAATGCCCACGCCCTTCCGTAAAGCTTTGAGCTACATTGTCTCTATCATTACCACCATTAAATACAACATTTTGTTCAACACAGGTATCTTTTTCAATTTGAAGTTCTCCGCAAGAGGAATCCTTTTCAACACTAGCTGCTCCAGCACAGGAATCCTTTTCAGCTGCAATGGCTCCATCAGAAGAGCCTTTAGAAATCCGAGAAGCAGCAGTGTCTACACTGAAATGATTAGAAGTGTTATTGGAGGGCATTACCCAGGCAAGCTGCAAGTTGTGTCCTTGCCAAAATTTACCATGGGTAAAAGCTTTTTCAGCTGCACGCCTGGTAGTGTAGATGACACGTACACTACATTTTTCTGGTGCCTTGGATGTTTCATCTACATTACCTTCCACATCATCAAATTCCACAGAGGAGAGATCACCATAAACTGCAAAATGTTCCTTCAGGGAAGCAATCTGACAAGAAATTTGTATAGATCAACAAATAGAAAAGTTGAATAGTCACTTAAGCTGTCAGTGGTTATTTTGTCAAACTTTAAAATATGAAACATAGTTCAAGGTTACCATACTTACATCCATGAGACCCACAGGTAGTGGTGGAACAATCCTAAATGCAGTGGGACGATTGTCCAACTTAAATCGATTTGGATGGAAGATTGGCGCTGCTAGAGATCTTGGGAAACGGGGTAACTGCAGCTTCAAACCCTTTGGTGATGTCTGCGGAATTACTGGATGTGTTAACAAACTCGAGCTTGCTGTCTGACTTGGAATATCTCCAGAACTGCTTTTAGTGAGTAAATTCTCATTCCTTTGGCCAGTCTCTAGTCTAGCAGTTGAGTGCAGGTTAGTATTGCATGATTTGCTTATGTTTGCACATTCAGCACTCACCTCTGCTTTCTTTCGCTGTGCCCCTTGATCTCTATCTGATGCCTCAGCTCTACTAACTGTTCCCTGCAAATATTCAAAACATGATAAATCAATAAAAAATACATTAAGAATAAGTACCATTCAAATAAAAATAGAATTTCCTTTCTTTATTGGCAATGTTGAGCAACTCACCTGTTTCTCAAGTTTATCCAATTGACGCCGAAAACTGTCACGTTTTTCTGCCAACATTTCCTGCTTTCGGCGAAGTGCCTCCAAAAGTTCTAATCTTTCTTGCTTCTTTTGCACACTAGAAAAAGATGGGGTGGATAAGTCATTCCCTGTGACAGAATTCAAAGCACCTCCCTCCATGGTAGGTGTTTCAAATGTTGAAGTTCCAGAGGCAGCCGAAGCAACATCATAAACCTTTTCCTTTCCTTTTTCAGCATGTATTTGCTCAGATTGAAGAATTGTCTTTGCACACAGAATACTTCCTGGAGCACCTGTTGTTGCATTCTTTTCTTCTGTTGCTGTTACACTATCTCGATTTGCCCATGACAATCTAATAAAACGGTTTCCAATTACAGCATCTGGTGAAGTAAGGGCAGCCTGAGCACTTTCTCTGTGAACAAACTGTACAAAAGCTCTTTCAGAATCTTTTGGGATATGAATGTCCAGAACCTCCCCAAATTTCTTAAAATGGGAAAGGAGAACCTCCCTCCTATTACTTTGGATTGGTATACAATTCACAAAGAGCGTACGAGAAGCTCTCTCAGTTCCTTTTCCACGATTTCCACGAGAGAGATTTCCACGAGTAACAAAACCAGAACCTGAATGAGAGCCTGACTCTCCATGGACTCTGGGGATGACAGAGTCCTCAACTCTTTGGTTTGGCAAATTGGCATTGACACTTTTAAATCCTATATCTTTGTATGCTTCGGTTTCATTGTCACAATTTCCTTGCTGTACCGCTTCTGGCCCATAAGAATGTTGCTCGTCATATATTTCCTTTCGGGAATATTTTCCATGTTTCACAAGTTCGCTTGATGTATCTCCTGTTCTATTAACTCCCAATTTAGTTATTGCAGCATCACCAACTCCAATACGACCCCGTGCAGAAGGAACCATATTATGGGAAACAAAGCCTGTGCCTGTGCTTCTACCAGGTCTCTCACTGCTATCAGAAAATTGACAGCTATGTCTATCAGATGAATCATCCTCCCACAAGTGGTCTCCATCTCCTTTCCTAGGTGACGATTGTAGCATCAGTCCAACAGATACATCTGGATGATCCTTCTTCCATAGAGGTTGATCAGGATCATAAAAATCTGGTTCATTTTCTGCAGAAATAATTGGCATCCCATTTGTACGTGCAGCATCCTCATTTGCTCCATATTTAAAATTCTTATTGTATGAGTTTTTGCTACTTAATGGTAGACTGGAAACGACAGCAGCTGAGGGTCCAACTGGCCCAGTTTTCATCCCCAACAAGTGCCCACCTGGGAGTGAAACTGGAAGATTGAACTGAGAAAGGCTCTGAAATTAAAAGAAAATTTGTCAAATTTAGTTTGAAAATGGCATCCAAGATAACGCATCAACAAGCGAAAATTCAAAATTATAAAAGTCTTTTTTTACATCACTGATGTTTAGAAAGTAAAACAGCAACCCGCTCATTAATAGCTTGGAACTCCTCGTTATAATTGTCATTAATAATAGACACTTGAGAAGTCATAGTCACACCTGAACATCTTCTACAACAATTCTATTTACACCATGCTCCATTGGGCACATGTCCCCTCTAAGACAATATCCCCGCTCCTCAAAATCCCTGCACCGAGTGTGTCCCATGCCCATGGTTAATCCAATGGTAGGATTCAAAGGGGGGGCTCGTCCTTGAATTCCAGCATGTAGTGTATGCAACTGCTCCAGACCACCATTAGGCATTCCAGGAATCAACCCAAATGCATTCCATGGTGAATTTGCAGAATTTCCAGGATTTGATATAGGCCTTGCAGGATACATATTTGAAGACGTAGGTCCCTGAGGCATTGCTGACGAAAAATCAACTGTCTCCATGGAGGTGAACCTTGAATCATGTGGAGCCCAGCTACCTATACTCCTTCCCCTTCCTCTTCCTAAAGGAGCACGAAGAAAGGAATTCTGCACATCAAACCGAGGAGCAGGTTCAACACGATATGTCTGACTTCCCTTCACCGATTTTTGACCTCCATCCACATTCAACCGGGCAAAGGGTGAAGACCCATGACGCTTCTTGTCAAACTTTACAGATCCTTCTCTCTCTGTTTGTAATGGGGTATATTCCCTGCAGCGATCTGAAAACTGTGCCTCACCTTCCTGCAATGACTGGCCATTATCTGAAAGCCTGCCCCGCTTCTTGATAGGTCTCGTCTCATCATCCTCTTCACCATCCCGGTCAAAAGATTGAGACCGAGTGACTCTCCTTCTATGTTTATGGTTGCGATCATCATCATCATCATCACTTATCTCCTTTTCCTCAAGATCATTAGATACATGAACTGCTGCACTGGGAAGTCTCTCAGGTTTTGGAGAAGAGCTTCTCAATTCTGTAGGACCTCCACTAACAAGAGTAGTTGCACCATCATTCAGCTTGGTACCTTCGATTTTCTCAATAGATGTTGGAATTGAACCATCTTCAAGGGCATGAAAAAGTGCTGTGACAAAGGACTTTGTACCTGTACATCAAAAAAATTTAACCGTAACACTCTGCTCTGATGGTCTCTTTTAAACTCAAGCATTCATTCCATGACAACTTTAAGCTCCTTCAAAGCTAACAACAAGAACACAATGACATGCTTAAAAAATTGATATAGTAAAATGGAATTCTCCTTTTCGCCACTTATTCTCCAATCTCCAGCCATAACTTTAAATGCCTAATATGTATTCATAAACTGAAAGTTTCTAGTGTTAAACTGTATTTCATGCAAGAGGTAAGAGATGCAAAGCAAAAAATTTAAATGATATTTTAAACTTTAACTAATAAGGAAGCATGAAACAACTGCAATGATTACTGGTATAGAGTGTCTAGAATCTACTTACATTATGTAACTAAGCAAGACTATTGTCTCAAGTTTGTAATAGATTGAAAAGTGTCAGATATTTCAATACTATAATGCAAAAACTAGTATTTTATAGCTTACTATATTTTTGTATATTTTACTATTTTAGTATTTTACTATAGCTTACTATATTCTCATCACTCAACAGATTTTGTTGTTTGATTCAATGCATTGTTTCAGAAAAGGTTGGCAATAACCATTGATGAAATAGCAGTAACATGCAATTCATCAGCGAACATCACAAAAATATTAGATCAGCAATAACCAGGAAATAATTACAAATAACCGGCCAGCATTAAATAAACCAACAGCAATATCATATTATCAAATGAACATATATTCACTTTTTCAATTTTCTTGAATATAAAACAATAGCAACATCCAATATTCACATTGCCACATAAATATGAAAAGAACACTGATATATAAGATGATAGGCTACCAAATTACACCTCAAAGTTGACAGTGAATTTTGATAATAATAATAGTCCAGTCAAGGACATAGAATGAAATAACAAATACGAAACGACATGAAATATAAATAAAGTGTATCTCATCATGATCAATCATCTACAAGGATCAATATAGCAGTTAGTTATTGATTCTTTCCTCATCTACCACTAGAAGACCTTAAAGCATCAGTCTGACGTCCACTGGTGGGTGCCCAAGTATGAATCTATGTATAGGCTGGTGATAGGCTCCCTCATAAGCCTCTTCAGTGCCAATGTCCTCCTGTTATACCAACTGCTCCCCCAAAACAACAGTGGACCATTCAGATCCTCCTCTGCCTGACGCACATGCTCGGGCTGTTCCTATACCTCTAACCATGAAGATGCCTCCTCTATAATAGGCCTCTTATTTGTTGTAGCATGATATTTTTTAGGCTCTAAAGCAATTTAGAGCCTCTTTGTTCATGTATTTTTGGTGCAGATATGGATTGCACTCGGTGCCATTTCGGTTATATGCACTAGTTGTATGATTAAATATGTATCATCATCATGTTAAACTGTAAATGTTTTAGTATCTAAATTCTAATGAGATTTGACGTCTTTGTCTATATTTCATTTTGGTTATTATATGCACTAGTTGTATGATTGAATTTGTATCATCATGTTAAACTGTAAATGTTTTAGTATCTAAATTCTAATGAGGTTTGAGTCTTTGTCTATATTAATGAAATATAGACAAAGACTCAAACCTCACTAGAATTTAGATACTAAAACATTTACAGTTTAACATGATGACGATATAAATTCAATCATACAACTAATGCATATATAACACGATAGCACCAAGTGCAATCCATATCTGCGCCAAAAATACATCAACAAAGAGGCTTTAAATGGCCTCTAGAGTCCAAAAAAATCATCCTACAACAAATAACTACACACCATCAAAATCACTGTCTAAAATGGGATCCTCATCATCAATATCACCCTCTAAGCATTAAAATAACATAGAAAATAAATAACATGTCAAATCGAGATTTTGTTTGAGTGATGGGTACATCTTTACTAGGGGCATGACAAAGGAGTTCAACAACCACCGCCACCAACTTTGACGTATGTAGACTCTTGAGGGCTTGGTGCTCTTGATTTTATACTAGTTTCATACCCTCATACATGACAGAATCCAAAGGAAATGTTGTAGTTACCCAAATCCTGAAATCTTGAAAACTGTTAAGTCTACTGCATTTTGTCTGGGATCTAAAATTCTACTTTCTCCATGTAAAATCCAATGAGGTTGGAACCACTCTCAAACATCCTGAAACAATTAATAATAATGTTAAAAATTTATGTAAAAGGAAATCCACTTCTGAGCACTTGGAATCCCTTCTAACACTACTTATAGCCCTTAGCTACACTCCAAAAGCTCTGAGAGCTCCAAACCTGTGGCTGAAATGCATGAGAATAAATCAAAAAAATGATTTTAAGAAGTTGTTGGCCACTTTTTCACCGGACACGTCTGAATTCATGACACAATTAGGGCATGTGTTTGGCGCGCGTCCTATGAACAGGACACATGACAAACACGTGTCATGCTCATGTCTCCAACACATTAAATACGTGTAACATAACAAATTATAAACAAAATAAAACTAACAAGCAATTATAAGCTAGCAATATTAGCAATTAACAACCAAAAATTAGGTGTATTCATCCTATTCCAAAGTCACCTCCATATGACATTAGATTGGCAACACATGCAAGGCATGGCACAACTGGGTCATGTATGCCATATGGCCCCATAGTACAACCTTCTTGCAATCAATCATCACAATATGGGTTTGTCAATAGTCCAGAGGATGGTTGAACGATAGTGGCCTTGGTTCAACCACATTAAGTGACTGTTGGGGTTCCACTTGCCAATGTGGAGAGGGATCTTTTGTGCTTTTTTCTACAATGAAGGGATTTTTGTGCTTTTTTCTCCAATGGAGAGGGATTTTTGTGCTTTTTTCTCCAATGATTTGGTTCTGCCAATTGCTACAACTCTATCTATGGCTTGTCTCAAAGGTAACTCTTCAGATTTGAATCTTTGTCTATTTTTCATTTTGTGTGTCTAATAATTCACTAATTTGTTATAAAGTGTCCTTTGTGTCCCGTTTCTGAGGTCGCCATGTCCCATGTCAAACACTCATGCCAGGTGATGTGTGTGTGTGTCTAGGTAACCAGATTTGTCCCCCCCCCCCCTCCACGTGTCCTGAATCTCGCGTGTTGGACATAATTCTCGAATGACACGTGTCTGATTAGTGGGACGAACGTGTCCGAACACAAGGGATTCATGGACCTAGCAAATCTTATTCGCCCAAGTAGCATGTCACGATTTTGGGACACATGTCCCTCACGAAAAGCATACCACGACTCTTTAAAAAATTGAAACCCCAATTTGGGTCGCTTTCTCTTCATCGTAATGCATCTCTCTTGTTATGTGTTGTTGAAGAATGTAACTAGTTTTGGTCTTCATAAGTGTCATTTGTCTCATGTAATAATGTAATATCCATGTATTGATCAAAAGAAAAAAGAAAAATGTAAAAGAAAATTATTTACAAAGCATGGGTTTCATGCTTGGGTCAATGGTCCAAGGTCAAAGCATCCATTGTATGCTTATAAGGTATTTCATGAGTCAAAGGTCATCATTACACTATAAAAGACCCTTATGGGCACATGTATCAAAGAAAGAAACTTTATTTTGTATTTTATTCAGTCTAAATACTCCAAAGGATCAAGTTGGTCAGCCAGTAAAGTCGCCCTTAAGTAGGCTTGAAGAGCCACACAAAGGCTACAAAAAGGGATGACTTCGCTATCCTTAAGGGTAGACAAGAAGCTCACATTCTTTAACTTGAGGTCTACAGTTTGGAGGAAGGGCGAATGTCTGTAAGAGGATGGTCAAGGGCATGTGTAGGAGGGTTGATCTATTTTGTAAGAGACCTAGGGTTTCCTCAGGTCTAAGATGACTTAAAGATCGTGTTTATGGTGAATTCCTATGATGTTGTCCTTGAAGATCTCTTGGGTTATATGCTTGTTCATCTTATGTGTTGGAGGAAGCCAAGGGTCTTATCTTTGGGTCTTGGAAGTCTCCTTTGGATATTCTATGGGAGAAAAAAAAAAGGTTCTATTGGGATTTCCCCTTGGAGGGGTTTTGCCTTGGCTTGGAGCCTATATCTTGTGTTCATGTGATCTTTATTGTTTTTGGCATTTATTTGATGATGAAAACATAAGCATAATAATGACAAGAAGAACTTAATATCACAAATAAATGTCATGTAAGGAAAATGTTAATGAATAAGATTTTGCCTTCATTAATTTTCCAAAATGGTATCAGAGCTTGGTTAGTGTCTTTGGAAGTTGGAAGGTCACTGTAATTTGAATGGTTTTCAAGACAAGGGACTACTTGCAATATTTAAGGCCCGAAATTCTCTAGGCCTAAATGAGGCTTGTTTTCTTCATTGTTTTGCTCCAAACTTAGCACCAATAAGCCACAGATCCAAAACCACAAGTCAAGGTCATAAAAGGAGCTGCAGGCATAGCTCTAGGCATTATTTGGGAGGTTGAAAGGCCTAGATTCTGCTACAAGAGAATGTCTCAAATCTAGATGACCTTGTTGACTATGGGAGAGAGCCACCAAGAGTTTCAAATCTGGCCTAGAAGAAGTTTGCATGCCTTGTTTTGCTCGTTCGTTGAAGGGAGAAGAGCCACAACCCTATAATAACTTCACTGTGATGAGAAAGAGAGTCGAGGCCTCTATAACAATGGACAAAACTATGGATCAAGGGTCACAAGTCTTGTGAAGTGGAGAAGAGTCCTGATAGGTAGCCTTATCATCATTTTTCTAAGATCCGTGAGGGAAAGCAGAGACCCTTGTCCAGGTTGAAGGTCCCATTAGGGAGGACGAAATTCCTGCAAAGAAAGTCAAGTCCTGTAATCACATTTTCTGGGAAGATGAATTAAAATTTAGGTAGGCTAGAAATGGTCATTCTAAACTGTAAGAAAAGACATTTGGTAGAGGAAATAGGTCAACCTGTATGGAAGAATCTATGGGCCTATTCTTAAAACATATACAATGAAAGTGTGAAGCCCTAGTTTAAGGGCCAAAGTCACAAAAGTACCTACTCCAGAGGGTCATATAAAAACAGTCAATGTCAATTCGCAAGACGGAGAGGCATTTTAATAGCCTTGCCTCAAGGAATTTCAGTGGTTTTGCTAAGAAGTCAGAGGCTAGAGAAGGACATCATAAATTGGCACCAGATCTACTAAAGACCTAAGTCTCAATGCAAGAGATAAGTAATCACAATAAAATCTCCAGGAGCTCCATGATCTAAAGTCTGAAATAGGTACCATACCTATTGTTTAAATCAAAGACTTTTATAAAAATTATTGGAGTGTTGAAACTGAGCTTGAAGGACTATAACTACAAGTAATCACCTTAAGAAGAGCATCTTGATTTGGCATTACTCTTGAAAAGATCATGACATCAGTAGAAGTAGCAGTACCTAGGATTGAAGAAGGTTTTGTAGCAACTTCTGATGATCATGGATGACTAAGGTATGTAGGCCTTGTCTATAAGGTATGTATAACTGTGTTATGCACAAAGGGTCTAACACGTAATGTATTAAGGTTTTGTGGCATGTTTAATTCTATAGTTTTGGAGTCTTCACCTTGTTGAAGGTTGTTGGTAACTAGGATTTGTAAACCCTAATTGGCATTTAGCAACCCTAGTCATGAGGAAACCATAACCCTTATCTTATTGTTTCCTCATAGAAACCTTAACTATTGATTTCTAGGGTTTGTGCATAGCCTAGGGTGTATGGCAAATCGTAGAGAGGATGAAATTGAATGAAGTCTAGGGTATGACATCATGTCCCTAGAGTTGGTTAAGGTTTGTATTTGAAAACCCTAGGAATTCACCCTCTAAGATACCATGCAATCCCTAGATTAACAAAACTGACATCATACTCTTGTACTTGTATATTTTGCTCGGTGGTACTTGTCAGTAAAAAAAAAATGTAGGTACAAAAATGAAGGAAGCGAAATGAGAAGCAAAGCAACGTTTGCGCTTTGGTGAGCATGATGGAAGGAGGGAATTGTAAGGACCCTAGAAGTATTGATGATATCAGGTTCATTAAAGGAGTAAGCATGCATTATTGTATTTTTTATTTAGTATGGCATCATGTGATAGTAGCATATTTAGAGTCTACTTGATTGGCTTGCTTTACAAGAATCATCTAGTCCTTGAAAGTTTGAGAACTTGCATAAGGTTCATCCTCTCATCATCTAACATTATGTTAGAGGTTGTCATTTTGCTAAGGTGGATCCTCAAGATCCTATAAGAACCATCACTTTGGAGGTTCTTGGAAGAAGCATTATGACATATACTCCATGAGGATGATAAAATGCAGTTCATCCAGTTACAGTCTCACAAGGAAAGAGATCCATTTCTCTTTCAAAATGAGATGCTAATATCTAGATGATTGTATGAAAGCATAGAAATGTATATTTTGAAATAACTTTTGGGTGGGAATCATATACATCCTACAAGAAAAGGTAGTCATTATGATGCCTAGGAAGATGTAATTAACTTACTCTAGAAAGAATGAAATGTTCAAGACATCTAACATGATCTCCAAAAGAGAATGGTAACTTGGTAATCAAGTTGGATCCTTGGACACTCTAATACATAAAGGAAGACTCATGTGGAGATGGACCATGAGGATGTTGATGTCGTGTTGAGAAGGTCGTCATAGTAAGGTAAGTTTGTTAATATCTATTATTGGTTATCTAGTTAACATATTGTTTTGCTACCTAAAGGAATGTTGCAAGTATTCATGATAACAGTTGAGGCAAGTTCAACTGTGTGGATGGAATACTTGAAGAATATGGAGAGGAACTCAATCTCTGATACATGGCAACTATGAAGATCAAGATGTGCTCATCTTGAGATTGGAAGGTAGTAGTGCGAGAAGATAACATGATGGTCAAAATTTTGTACTACGAGAAGGTATGGCCTTGGGGATGAGTCTCAATTTGAGTTAACTATCACTCTATCTCGACACCTTCATCTAGGTTAACTCCTAGCGAAGCCAAGGGGGGTAGTCCCTAAGAAAATAACTAAGAAAAGTAAGCTATAGCAAAAAATAGTGTTCTAGGACTTGAATGATAATGTAAGAGCAAAATAAATCACCAATCTAATCTAGTGGCATATGATTCAAGTAATTGCTTAACAAATAATAATTGTGATAATTTAAATAGCTAAAAAAATGGACAAATGCCAGAATAAACGTTTACATTCTAGAAATGAGAACCCGGGCAAAATGTAATTGTGGCCCAACGCATATGTTGTCAAATATTTCCGTCGGTAAATTTTATTATTATGGTTTTCACTTGGATTTACTATAGTGAGTGAAAAAGGAGTGGTGGATATGTTGATCTGCTTATGATTTGCCAAAAAAAAAAACCAATCTTAAAATGGATACAAGAAAATTGCACGGATAACTGATAGGAAGAAACTTAGTTTCTTAGCATTCCTCTGATTTCACGAGTCAGCAAACAAGTATCCAAATTTTGCAATAATAGTTGAACGGTTTTCCCTAATAATATTGTGACATCCCCTATGGGTTAATTCCCGTTCTAAACATGTTCTTGTAATTATGCAATCATAAATTAAATGGCTAAAAGAAAGGGACACGGATTCCATTGCTTGAAGAGGGAGATTGCTTGAGGAAGTTGGTTGTTTTAAATATCAGTCACTGGTTGACTAAGTGGGTTTAATGGTCTAACTACGTATTAAATTCAGCTATAAATGAAGGATGCGCCCATGTTCTATTTGAGCAATAGTTACAAGCAAACAAAAGGATAAAAAGTTAATGGAATATGGGCTATGTTAGCCACGAGGAGGGCCTACACAGACAGTTAGCTGAAACAGAAAGTTAAGTTGAAGCCGAGAGGCTAATGTTTAGGATCTATCAATCAAGATTCATAGAGTGAGGCAAAGTAGAGGGATACATGGCGATACTAAAAGAATTTAGCAGACAAGGGAAGCTTTGATGAAAGCACAGCTGAGAAAACATTAGGCTTGCTAGCTAATAACCACAGAGCATAACTCTGATGATATCCCAATTGAGAAAACCATAAGGCTTGTTGGTTGATAATCACAAAGTCAACTCAAATGATAGTCATGCTGAGAAACCCAGAAGCTTGTTGGTTGATAATAACTAAGCAGTTGTTATACCTTACAAGGCTAATAAATCCGCTAGAGACTGTGTTGGTTAATAACTTCTAAGAGGTTAAGGCACCTAGGACAAGTGGGTTGATAAAACCTAGTGGTAGTCCAAAGCGGTGGGTTGAGAACACAAGTGGAATTACCAAAAAGAAGTTCTTGGAGAGTGTGTTGATATTCCTATAGGAGTAACACAGCTAATAAAACCTCCTTATTATTATCTATATCTCTCTCTCTAGGTTTAAATTGAGACTCTTTGTTTTTAAATCCCTAGAGATGTTTGGATGTTGCATTATAAGCACCTATGTAAATGAGGATGTTTCTTGCCTTGTGTGGATCATGTATGGCTAGTAGGTGGAGGTGAGGCAACCTCGAGACAACCCTGTTAATATTTGTTTAAGATTCTTTTGGGAGCACTCTACTCAAGTTCTGGAATTTGGTTCCTCACAATGAGGGTCAACCCTGACTCTCTCTCTCAAGGTGGGGCTCTTGGCTCTAGTGACATGGCATAAACCACAGTGGCACTGCATCAAGGTAGACCCCTAGATTGGTGGTGCCACCACGAGAGACGAGGTAGCGTTAGAAATATATATATGTTCATGTGGGGGTTGGGAATTCAAAAGCTCATGGAAAAGGGGTTATATGGCAAGAAGCCAAGACCAAGGGCTGGAAGCCTAGATGTGGCAGTGATCAACGACTGCAATGGACCGATGAATAAATGGATTTAGTGGAATGTAGACCCCACCCCCCATGACATCAACAGGGAGGAGGTGGGGGTCTGCACTTATTAGTCATCGTCGAATGTTTGTGGGAAATGCAAACCATCAAATATAAATGGAAAAACCGCGCTCTGGAACCAGGAAAGTACACCCCCCCCCCTCATGACATGGCAAAGGGGGGGGGGGGGGGGGGGGGGTTGCATTTGATGTTAGTCATCAATCTTTCCGTGGACCAAGAGTCGTTGGATGCACAGGGTGGAACCCCAATTCGAGAACATTAACTAGGGGCTCCTATTGTATCCCGATTGACGGTTGTAAATGATTCCCGTTGTTGTTGGATGATGAGGGCCCATCGAGGTGGGTGGCCAAGTTATATACAATAATAACATATAGTTTGCATGGTTATTGTTAAATAGTGAGAGAGATGGACCCCCTATCGATACTATAATATATACATATATGGGTGTCGGGTTGTGGATTCATTCACTATGGTGAGGTGGCATGCCACTAGGTTGTAAGTGCCACTTCAATGGCATTGGTCATGGACAGCATGCCATGTGGCAGATTAACGTAAGGTTCTAAGGTTCGTGAACTAAACTCTGAAAGGCAATAACTTTTGATCCTGAAGCCCAATTAAGCTAAAATTTTATGCTGTCGAAATCGTCTCAACGAGACGAACGCGATGGTATCATTTGTTTTGGGTTTTGGGAAGTTTGAAAAAAGTCAAAAATTTTAGACCTCATTTCCATACAGAACATTAGGAGTCGCGTCAACACAGTAACCACCTTCTTTAGGTTAGGGTTGTAAGGGAGTGTGTTACAAACACTATCCATCGCAACACAAGTTCCTCTCTAAATCATGCCAAATATTAAGCTTATGCTTATAATGGTTGAGAGCATAACAAGAACTCGGTGGGTAGGGTTCATTAGTTATTTGCTATGTTGCACGAGTTCACGAACCCAAGGGTGGGGTTCTCGAACCCGTCTTGAGTTCTCATCCCCAAGTACCTAGTTCATGTACAGGTTCTTCTAAAACGCATCCAAAAGAACCAGGTTCTCTGAGTAAGCATCGGGATCTTTGCAACCAAAATTTGGGTTCTTTTGTCTAATTGGGTGCGTCAAACCCCAACAAAGGGTGCATGGAACACCAAAATTGGGAATGTTAGGGTCAATTTTTTTATTGATTTTGTTGTAATTCTTTTCAAGCTTGGCCTTTTTACTTCTCTTTCCGCAGTTTCAACTAGAGATGGCCACTGTAGATTCATTGTGTACGCTGAATGTGTTAAAATTGGCAACTAGGGCCAAACTCCATGTGGGTCATCTTATTTATGGCAACTGATATTTTTCTTGGATCCCTCTCATCAAGAGGTGTAGGATTGATCTAAAGATCATCTGATTCCAATAAGTATTCATGGAGTTATGAATTTATTTGTGTTATAAGACAATTCATCAAGGTCGGCCAGCAACCAAATACACTCCACATGTGCTCAACGTTTTAGTATAAAAGGAGATGACTTGAGAGTCATTTCACACACACACACACTTCTATCTTGATTTCTCTCCACTTGTCTTGGGTTTTAGTGGAAGAGAAATCTAGGAGTGTAAGCCCTAGACGTTGGAGGAAAAGAGGTTGCCCTAGCCCCAATCTAAAAGAAGAAATACATTGCCCTAATCTAGAGGACGCAACCATGAAGAAAAACCCTAACGCTATCAAGAAGGAGCCCTAAACCTATACGTTGGTCCCTACTAAAACGCAGACCTTAAAGTTGCCCTAATGCAAACCTAAAGGCTACCCTAACGCAGACCTAAAGGCATCCCTCACTAAGACCTAAATGCAGCCCTAACGAAGCTATCCTAAGGCAGCTCAAGAAAAAGGAGGACTTGATGTGAAGGGTTTGTCTTGGGCAAGAAAACATCTGTAATAAGGCCGAGCTACTACAGGAGGTAGGCCGCAGGCCTAGAGGCAAATCTGGGCAAGATATATGATGTTTCTCTTCACTGTTTTGGGTCCGAGTTTGAGCAGGTGACAAGGCCAAAGCGCAGCTTTGAATCTGGACTGTTTGGTGTGGATTAGGGTGAACTTCTTTCTGAAATTGAAGGCCGCAAATCCCTGTTGTAATTACAGTGGAACGTGGCACTATTTGGATGAGTTGTGGAGGGTCGTAAGACCATACTACTACAACAGTTACATGGCACATGCAGCGTAGGACGGTAGCTTCTCAAGGGAGGTAAGCCGCACTCTTTTCCAGGACTGTCACAGAGTTTGGAGGTGGTTGTTAGGGTACTGTTGATGCCCTAACCAGAGTTGCAGAACTACAACAGTGCACCAACATTCAAATATAAGTATGAGGATAATTTGATGATGAGATTGTTGCTAGAAGGATCAGTGTATGTATGACAACAACAAGCATAGACAGCATGGCAAGCTGTGATGGGACAGCAGCAAAACAATGGGATAGCAAGCAAACATGGAATGGCTATGTCACTAACAGTGGGACAGTAGTATGCCACATAGGAAAGCAGTGGCTAGCATGGCGCAACAATGGCACATGGGACAACAGTGCGGCATAAGGTACAGCAGTATGATGTGTACAGCATGGTCATGAGGTTGAGCATTGCGATGATGGGTGCAGCATGGTGCAACATGGTGAGGTGCAACATGATGA